>JBBPLS010000072.1:9677-86540 GCA_038089895.1 Boletellus ananas | reverse complement strand
TCCTGCCTGCCCGTCCTCAGCCTCCTCTGCCTCCTCGTCCACACCTCTTCCGCGTATTCAGACCCGTTCTTCTTCTTCCACAGGTTCTCGCCAACCTCGTCCGAGGGCACCTGGCTCTGGGGCTGGGTATGGGGCGCGGAGAGCTCCGTCTCCATCGTCGATCGCTCTCCGCCGCTCACTTTTCACTCGCGTCCTGCCACGTTTGGGCCTGAACTCGACGACCCGCTCCTCGGCTATGTCCTCCCGCTCTCTTCATTCACGTCCCCATGCTCCTCCCTCTCTCAAAACGCATCCAACTCGGCATGTCCTCCCCTCTGCCACGTCGGTCCACATCGCCCCGATCCGAAGGAGCCCTGGATCGCCCTTGTACAGCGTGGTCACTGTACCTTTGTCGACAAGGTCCGTCTTCTTCCCCTTCCCAGCATCTCTCCCTCCACTCGGGACATAGGTCCGAGAGGCTCAACGTCTCGGTGCAAGAGCCGTCGTCGTAGGTGGCCAGGACCCGGACGTCACTGGCCTCCCAGACAGCCTTGTCAACATGTACAGTAAAGGTCCTCTACCCCCTTGCATCTTCCCCACATATCTTCTTAATCCCCCTCCTCTCCCAGGCGACGCCTCCGATATCCTTACTCCTTCTACCTACATCACCTTTTCAGACTACAATGACCTCATGCTCTTGATCGGCTCTTCCACCACTCGTCACGCCGGCCTGAAGACGCTCTCCCTACTCATCACGACCCAGTATTCCGCTTGGGAATGGTACTCGTATGTCTTGCCCAATCTCTCCGCCCTTCCCCATACCTATTCTTCTCCAGCCCTATATTAACGTTTATCGTCATTCTAATCCTCCCCTCTTGTCTCACTTTTGTCACTCTTCTCATCCACCGTGTCCGTATGGCACGCGCTGCCCAACGCGATCGCGCTCCAGAACATCTCGTCAAGAGTCTCCCCTGGAGGGTTTGGAACGGCACCGCTTGGGAAAAACACCAGGGTTCCGTCCCCCACCCGGATCTCTCCCCTCTTCTCGATATCGAGGCTGGCGATCAGAGTGCTTCAACCTCCCATGACCCGATTCCCTGGTGCGAGTCCCAGCTCGAATGTGCAATATGTCTCTTCGAGTTCGTCAAGGGCGATCGCGTCCGCGAGTTGCCGTGTCATCACATCTTTCATCTCGACGAAGTCGATGCCTGGTTGATCAACCGCAAGAAATTCGTGGGTCTCCTCTGTTCCGCGTGCTCTTTTGGTCACCTCCGCCCCAGTGCCCGGTCTGCAAGGCAGATGTCACCCAACCATGGCATCTCTCCCCGGCGAACAAGACTCCCAATACCGTGTCGAGTGCCGCCGCCGACCGGCCGTCGACGCCCGCCACACCCTCACCACCTACTGAACGTACCCCGCTTCTTCACGACCCTGCTTCGCTGAACGCATGACTGTGCTTGTATTACTGTACGATACTCTCACTACTGTACTCGCTCTGGACGGGGGGAGAAACGGGTTTTTGTGCTACACATCTTTGTGCGGTCATTTATGAGATTGAACGATTTAGGTTTCATCGGCAGCGTGTGAGTGTGCGTGCTGCGTCCGATCAAACAATAGCTGACAAGGTTCGCCACCATTTCCAAGGTACGAATGGAAATTTGACGTTGGAGCGTTGGAATAAAGTTATTGTTGTCCACTGACCGCATGCCTCACCAGCTCGCCGATGGCAACCGGTGCTTCCCATCCCAACTCGTCCGTGTCTATTGTTCTGCATCCTCCTCGTGAGTGGTCGACAGATCGTGCTCGCGCAGCACACCCTGCCCTGGCAGATTCCCCACTTCCCCCCAGGGGCCGTCGCCTGAATCTCCAAGCTGCTGCATCGGCTTCTAACCATCCTCGTGAGCGAAATGCGGGTCATCTATTCCACCTTGACCTTCTTCATCAACTTTCGGAACTAGACCGGTTTCGGATACATATATCCATTGTCCTGTTCTTGAACTTATCACGGCGCGTGCATGGTGATGAACCCACCGACCCAAATACCTGCCTCTTGACGCCTCTTTCCTCATTGTCTCACCCGAGCTTGCTGCCTTGTCTTGCGTCCCAACAAGTAGCGCTGGCCTAAACCGTGACGGCTTCCATCTGTCGGCCCCTTCCCAGACACGCCGTTCCTCGATCCATGGCACCCATTCACGAAGACCCATACTGCGCTCTTTGTGACGGTGAGTCCCGCTCCAACCTGCCGTTGCCGCGCTCTCACTGCGCCCACCATGTCGCCCCAGGCACTCAGGACTCGTTCGCGACATGTCGACATAAGAAGCGAGCCGCCTGCCGATTCCACCAGACCGGTAGTTGCAGACGTGGCTCCAACTGTCCTTTTGCGCACGATTACACCCTGGGTCAAACACAGAGTCAGTGTCCCGTCCTGCTCCCTGTCTGTTCGATCGGGGCTAATCCAGGCTAGCCCCCACGATGCCTCATCTGAGATACCAGGGCGAGCACATGTACCGTGAGTCATGTGGACGACACTTGTGACATGCGACTTAAGATAACCTTGACCGATAGTTTCCCATCCTCTCGGGCCAACCCCTGTCTATCGCCCACCAGACTCTCAAGCGTATCCAGTTTTCCTATGGCAACCATACCCTGTTTCCCCTTCCTTTGATCCACGGTACGGATTGTCCCGTCACGGAGAGACCTTGGCCGATTACCCCGACGATAAAAGCGACCCGTCTTCCGCTGAGTCATTGTCGACGGTGGCCAGCATGGACCACCGGTTTCGCGTCGCACACGATCCCGCTTGGATGGAACAGATGGAACTGAGGGGCGTCCAGGACGCGGCAGGTCCCCCTGGGGACATCGCGGTCGGTTTGTCACCCGGACATGCAGCTTACGGCTATCCGGTATTTCCCGGGGTCAGGGCCAAACATGCGGTGGGAGGGCGTCGCGCAACATCGGGACAGTTTCAAGGGACGACGGTTGCGGTCGCGTCTCCACTTTTGCTGCCATGGCAAGATGGGCTTTGCAAGAAACCACTGGCGTACAAGAGTATGTCGATTTTTCCTCGACGGGAGGCGTGGTCACTTAACGTCTCCTGCAGCCAAGCCGTGTAAATTCTACGCGGCGAACGGCAAGTGTACGAGCGGAGAAAGATGCACATTGTAAGCGTCAATTTTTTGCTTTTCATAGAGATCGTGTCCGACGTGGACACGGGTTAGCATCCACGGTGCAGAGTCCAACGCAAGTGCCGAACATCCACATCAGAAATTGGCACCTCCAACCGACGCAAGGCTACCTGCAAAGCCACTGAACAAATACGACGAGTATCGAGCGAGGGACTTTTATCCGATAACGTGGCGTGTGATCGGGGGTGGAGTGATGATGGGGGGACAGAGTGAGTTCCACGCGAGGCCGATCTCGAATTGCATTCTGAGTGATATCCAGGACAGGCATGTCCTGCGTTTATGGCGGGCCACTGCAGGCTCGGAGACGACTGCAAGCTCGCGCACGAAACAGAACTCGAAACGGACCGTGAGTGCTGGTATGTATTTATTAGATGCGGCTTGACAAAAGTCCCCGTTAGAAGTCGGTTTCGTCGAACCAAAGAGTGGATCGGCTCAAGAGGATGACAGATCGCTACGACAAGCCAACGGGAGCGCGAGGCGGGTCCGTTCGAGTTCGCAAAGGCCCAGGTCCAGCGAGGTATCCTCCCAAGAGCCCCGACGGCGGGTTCCCTTTCCGTCAACGACGCCGCGTCCGGAGAGGACCGACGGAGGTGCTGTCGAGGGTGCGCAAGCGGGGAGAAAGAAGAATGATCAAGAAGTATCATCCACTCGAGACGCACCCACACCGCTGGTCCGCAGACGCACGCGGTCGATGTCAATGGTCCACACCCCACCGTTATCCCTGAACACGGCACAATCCAATGTACGTTGCTCCTGCTTGCGCTTGTTCTGGGGCGCTGACCGGGTCGCAGCACGCTGCAGAGCTTTAGAGTTTATATTCGTGTAACATGTCTACGCCTAGGTAATTCTTTTTTTCTCTCTCCCTGCAACTCTATCCTGGTTACACTAGAACCGCATGTAGCATTTCGACTTTTGCATGTTATCCAAGTTATTTTTCCACCACCCCCCCTCAGTGTGGCCGAAGCTGAGCGATCGCACATCCGGGCCACCACGCTTTGCCTTGTGTGCCACCCCGAGTCCACGCTTTGACTGGATCCCGGGTACAAAAGGGATGCCCGCCCACCGTCCGACGCTCTCCCCCAGATTCCCGTTTTTCCCGTGCTCACGACATGAACGACTGCCCGGTTGCGCCTGTGGATGACGCATGTTGGCGTCCCGTCGCTGCAACGCTGGACGAACGTGCACCCAACGGTGCTGGCGAATGCCTCGTCCCCCTCGCCACACTGTGGCACCTCTGCAGGTGAGCACGCCACGCCATGCACGCGGCACCGCTGACCGTCGGCGAACGCGCAGGTCCTCGCAGCCCGACCCGCTTCCCGAATGTCTACACGTGAGCCCGGACTCGTCCACTGGCAATGTGAGCACGGCCGACTCCGAGTGGACCGGAGACCCCGACGGGCCACGCGCCGGTGACCTGGTGTTTGCGCTGGGCCTTCCGCTTGCCATTGACGGCTGCGGGCGTCGTCCCACCGGGTGTGGATGGCTGCCGAGCACGACGGACGAGGGTGCTCAGCTCACACGTTGGCTGTGCGAGCCCGCGACGATCCCGGCGTGCGAGGCCACGTGGGGGAGAAGCGCTGCCCTCGGTCCCGGCCCGTCGGGGGGCAGTCGTTGGACACCGCCGCCAGACCCGCACGAGGCGCACGGCGTCGGCGCGATCGTCAAGGCGTTGGCCCAGCACAACGCAGGCGCGTCATTCATTCTGAGGGCGGTCGTCTGCATGGCGGCACTGTGGTGCTTTGCACACTCGGTCCTCGTGCACGGAAAAGGTCTGCCGTGTAACCATTAAAACTTGTCATGTTATTAAGTTGAGTCCCCCGCAAGAACGCGGGAGGTCGAGCAGTACAAATAGGACATGAAGTGACCTAGCCGCCCAGGACCGTGTCTACGTGCAGAGACGCAATATTGTGCATCGTGCACCCTCACCCCACATCTGCAGCTGTACCAAGTCCATGTAGCCAGCTACATAGGCTTGCGTGTGGTATATAACAAGTCAACCAGTCCTCCGCCGTGCACCTTGTTGGCGAGGGGCTAGCGCCGTGCGAACGCGTCTTTGTTGTATTCGAGCGAGGAGCGCATCGGCTTCATTACAAGAGACGCAGTGCTCCCCGAATCAGGCAGTTGCGCGTACGGCCCAACTGTGCCCTGTGCGCCAGCCTCCTGTTTTGTCGTCTTCTTGGCCTGGCGTTTACGCCTGCAGCAGCACCGCCAGATGCAGAAGCCAACGAGGACGAGCACGATGACGAGACACCCAGAGAGGATGTAGGGCCAGTGGCTAAGCACCTTTTCTTCGTACTGCGCCTTCTTCTCCGCCTCGCTTTCGGGCGAGTGTTGCTGTTGTGACGCGGGCAAGAGAGCATACTGAGGAGAATTGATGAGATTTTGGCCGTTCAGTCGGACTTGAATGAAGTCGTTGACTGCAGTCTCGTTGGTGAGAGAAAGTAGCTGGACATAAGGCTTGTCCGAACTGGAGCCACCCTTGACCAGGTTGCCAAAGTTGATCAGTGAGTATGTGTTTCGGACTAGAAGATGGTGAGCAGGAGATGGAAGCGGGACGAGTAAACGATCGTACGAAATGCCATGCCAAGAATCATGTCGTATTCACCGAGCAAACTGAATGCCGAACTGATGGGTTGGAACTGACGACGGATGAGGCGCGAACGGTGCTGCTCGATGGGATGACTCACCGTCCCGAGACAGGCAGGGTTGCCATTTGCAAAAGTCGCACTGAAGTCAGAGGACGAAACGTCGAGCGGATGGACGGGATATGATACGCCACCAAAGTTGAACGTGAGGTTGATTAGCTGACCACACGGGACCAGCCATGCCCGTTCAGACGGAGACCACTCTGCGCCCTGCACCCGTCCGTAGATGGCATCCGAGACCGAGCGAGGCACCTGGGGTAGAGTGAATCCCGAGTCCAAGACGGCAACCAGTTGACCGCTGGGGGCCTTGGGTACGATGGAAGAGTATTGGATCGGCTGTCCGTCGGGGCCGATAATGCCATTGTTCTTGTCGGTCAGTATCTGCCAGTGCTGGTCCTTGTCGGCGAGCCTGTACACCTTCTCCACGCGAAGCTGGGGCTGTTTCGTGACGTCTTCAAAACCTGGTACGATGGAGGATATCGTGAACTGGCCGCTAATGTTGCTGCTAGGGGCGCCGTGACGGCTGAGCATCAAGGTGATGTAGTTGTTGGAAGAAATGTTTTGCTGAAATATTCGGTTGAGGGGGTTGTTTCCAGAATTGCCGCTGAGCTTGTCGTGGATCGAGGAGCCCGAGTTTGGGCCGAGGCCAATCAGACCGTCATAGCCTTCGGCATGGATGTCGGTGGAGAACGAGGACGTGTTCTGGACGAGGACTACCGGGGGAGTGAGCACGGGCAGGGGAGAAATGGAGGCGGACTGACGAAACGCCTGGTCCTGGACGGTATAGTTGTCGAGCTGAAATGGAGCAGTGTAGATGTCGCCTTTGGGGACGAGGATGAGGACGCGTGCGAGGGGAAGGCAGAGGACATACCGGCGGCTTTGCCGACGGCGTAAGAGAGCGTGAGGGACTTGCCAGTGTCGTGGGCACCAGAGACGGAGCCGGTGACCCACAGGTCGGAGCTGGTGGGGGGTGAGGACGGGGAAAAGAGGGGGAAAAAGGGCGTGCCTTCCGGTGTCGAGCATGACGGAAATCTGGCGACCGCCGAGGGTGATGTTGGCGTAGTAGAACGCATTCTGCGTGTTCCCTACCGGGACCACGCCGTTCGGGGACTGGCGGGGGAGGACGGCAAAGGGGATGGAGGCGGCGAGCACGGACGGAACGAGCGAGAGCAGAAACGAGCGCATCGACGGGGCAGGTCGAGTGTGAGTCTGAGTTGGCAGCTCGCTTCTCGCCATGTTCCCGCCCGCCCTCCTCGCCTTGGCCGTCCCCGCCCTGGCCGCCCACCTCCGCCTCGAGGGCCGTCTGGAGCGCAGGTCGACGCTCTCGGGCGCGCTGACCGACGCGAACAACCTCGCCTACTCGACCAGCCTCACCCTCAACGGCTCCCCGTTCGCCGTCACCGTCGACACCGGCAGGTGCGCGTCGTGCCATCGCGTCTGAGCGTCTCTTGACCCAGCTAGCTCCGACCTCTGGGTCTCCTCTTCCGTCCCAGGCGCCGTCTACCAGAACTATCAGGCGTCCGTATCCTATGCATCTGGCTCCGCTTCAGGTAATCGCCCCCTCCTCCTCTTCCCAGCGATCCATTCAGCCCCATGTGCCAGGCAATGTCATGTCCGCCACCCTGGACTTTGACGGGTTCTCCGTCCCCGACCAGTTCTTCAGTATGTCCAGTCGCCCTTTGTCTCGTGTCCGCTCACCCTCTCGCAGTCGAGGCCCCGCAGGCGAGCGTATCCGGCGCCGATGGTCTGATTGGCCTCGGACCCAGCTCCGGTTCCGTCGTTCGACAGTCGGGAGCCTCGTCCGCAGCCGACCCGCCCCTCGACCGCATATTCACCTCCAACTCGTCCGTATCCCCCTTCATCACAATTCTTCTCCAACGCTCGAACGATCCAGGCAATCCCTATCCCGGAGACATCACCGTCGGTCGCGCTCTCTTAGATCATCAAGACATCATCAATCAGCCCCGGCTCCCTGTCACCGTCGCGCCACTCCAAGGCGGCCAGCACTGGCAGACCTTGCTTGACGTGGACGGCATCGTCGGGCCAAACGGCAACCAAATCCAGATCAAGACCCAAGTCACAGGCGCACAGACACGGAATGCGACAGTCATCTTTGATTCTGGGTTCTCTCTCCCTCAGGTTTCTCCGTGAGCATCCCCCCCTACATCGTCTAACGGGCTCTCATGCACCACAGCTCTGTCGCCAACGCATTGTACTCCAATATCCCCGGTGCTGTTCTTGCCAACATATCGAGTGTCGGCGAGATCTGGGCCCTGCCCTGCAATCAACCCGTCAACATCACATTCTCTTTCGGGGGTGTACAGTTTCCTATTCACCCTCTCGACTCCAACTTTGATGGATTTGACTTGGCGATAGGCGGAAAAGCCTTTTGTGTTGGCGCGGTGAGCCCCCCTCCTGTGCTCTCGCCATCCCCTTGCCGATTCCCCATTAGTTCCAGCCCTACTCGTTTGATATCAAGGAAGATGGCGAAGTTCTGTTTGATATGATCTTGGGAATGGCATTCCGTGCGTGTTGGCTTGCTTTGTCGCCAGTCCTGGATCTCACGAGCCGTCGATACCCATCAGTGCGCAACGCTTACTTGCTAATCAACTTTGGCAACTTGCTCAACGCGGCCACTCCGTCCACGGACACTGCCTTCATCCAGCTCCTTCCGATGACAAATGCGACCCAAGCGGCACAGGATTTCGCAAGGGTCCGCACGGGCAACGGGGATGCTACAGCAGACGAGATCAAGGAAGCCTTTGGCTCAGGTGGCTCCCCTCACTCCAGTCCCAAGCTGACCCCACTGGAGATCGGCTTGATCGCCGCTGGCGGCCTTGCTCTCCTTTTGTTTATCACCTGCATAGCTTGCCGTTGTTGCCGCCGTCGCCCCAAAAATGGAACAACGCCCGCCACTGTCTGGCCTGCGAACCGACCGGGCTACCGCCCGATCCAAGACCCATCACCCCAGGCTGCGTATGAGATGCACATGCCATCTGGCGCTCCTCCTCGCTATACCCCTGCGAACGTGCCCGAATACCGGACGGCGTGGGACGCACGTCACTAGGACGATTGGGCGAATCTCCCCACACCACACGATCTTGTTTCCTCGTCGGATTTTGCTTTATCTATGACACCCCTTCTGGCTAACCACTGTTTCTCTCTCCATGCGTACCCATATCTATGGACGACTATTGTTGTAGGAAGTAGATTTGTCCTCGCACCTTTTACTCGAGATTATTTATTGTACATGTTGTACATCCGAGCGTGACTAAACCTACCTCGCTTCCGTCCTACGCCGACTGGATCCCCAACGCCTTCAGGAACTGGGGGACTTCCTGGCCCTGCCTAATCTTGACGACAGATACCGATAGCGCGATCTGAGATCCCTCTTTCGCCCTCTTTTCCTTGAGGTACACCTCCCCGTTCACCAGCGCGAAACGCGCCTTGGCATCGGCGACGTCCTTGCCGACCCACACGTACACCCCCGGATAGTGCGCGTTCCCATAGTCGTCGACAACGTAGATGGCGTTCGCGTCCAGCTCGCCGACCGCGGGGGGGATCTCGACCGGCACGTATTTCGGATTGGGCACGGACTGGTCAAGGCGGTACAACTTGGCGAGGGGACCCACGGTGTGGTCGTACACGCGCGAGTGCATGGGCGTCACCGCCGTAAGTCCGATCAGCTTCTTGAACTCGCTGTCGCCCGGCGTGCCTTCGTCTGTAGTATGGATGCAGAAGACAAAGGGTGTGCGTCGACAACGGATCTCCGTCGAGAAGAACAGCTGGACGGACCGTACTGGGCGAGATTGTCGTAAAAGCCAGTCCTCGAGTAGCCAATGTGCATCGCCATCTCCCCGACCCAAAAACGCTCCCAGGCGCCGCTCGCCTTGGTGGAGTACAGCGCAAGCTGGATGCTCGAGTCGTACACGTACACGCCCCCCTGTTCGATCTCGGGATGCTCTTCATACGGGAGCTCGTACGAGATGATCTGCTTTCGCTTCGGGTCTACGTGATAGAACTCGGCGTGGACCTTTCCCGTCGTCGTCCACATCCTGTAAATCTTCTTCACGCCCGGCGCAAGACGGAGGGAAGGATGGTGCCACTGCGTGGACTTGCCTCCTCTAAAGACCATAAAGTTGGGAAAGAGCGCGAGAAAGCGTTCGGACTCGTGGCCTTGCGCTTCGCGGTACTGGACCGCCTGCTTCCCGAGGTCTGGGCAGCGTCAACGCCGATTCGATCTGGTCTGCTTCGCGAGCGCTGTGTCATTAGACTCACGTTCGTCGAGCTCAACACCCCGATGTGCAGCCGTCGCAGTGTCCTCCTCCGTCGCTTTTTGGCCGATCCAATAGTAAATGTCGTAAAAGAACGGCGCTTTCGCACCATCCGTCTTCTTGTACGTCTGGTCGATGTGGGTCGTCGTCTGTCAGGGAATGAAGAACGGCCCTCACATGCACTACGAGGTATGCGTCTTCATCGTAGAAATATCCGTACAGATCGTACGGTCTGAATACCTTGGGGCCCCGAGGCGGGAAGTCGACTAGCTTGAACTGCTCGATTCGCCACATCTTCACGCCCCCCTTTTTGCTGACGGTGTCCCACGAGGGATCCGGACCGCCTCCCTGGGCTCGAAGCTTGGCTTCCAACTGGGCAGGGGGGAGACGTCAGATTGCAGTGGCCAACGGTTACCAGCGCCATCTCTACCTCCGGCCGGCCCAGAACGGCGATGTTCGATTCCTTGATCGCAACCTTGGTCTGTCTGGTCAAGAGGGCGGACATGGCTGGGTGAGATCGGAGGGGAGCTGAGGGGAAGGGGATGATGGGTGTAGGCGGGGCTTATCGTCGAGATAGCAACACGTGTGCCCATCGCACAGGCGCCAAGCGGGCGTCTCGGAAGTGGTGCTGCAAAAAAAAAAAAAAAAAAAGAGGGAGGTGGGCGTGATGCACGAGGAGTATGTCCAATCCATTGACTGAACGCCATGTACGACACAGCGATCTACAGCACCGGCGACCGCACGGAGATCACCCACTCGGTGGATCATGATGCGGTCGGAGAGTCCATCATATTAACCACGAGGTGATCATCTTCAGCATCAGAACTCTCGTTCCCCCCCCAGTGTCGCAGTGTGAACACGTCCCCTCCACCCTCTTCCCTCAGGATGCTGTGGGTGTTTCTTCGTGAGCGACTTCCCACGATGATCGGCCGAGATGGCTTACTGGTCAAACAACGATATCGCCTCCTCCTCCTCGCTTGCTTCGTCGATCTCCTCGTTCAGGGTTGGGTGTGGACCCCACAACAGCGTCCTGAGGAAGTGGGCCGCGTCCTGAAGACCTTCCTCTCCTACCCTCCTCGTTTCAGGCGGTGTCTCCGAAAGCTGAGAGGCTACCGGCGAAGCAGGCGTCGGGCTGTGCAGAAACACATGGCGTTCAATGCCGGACGTGACAATGTGGAAGAGCGTCGGATGAATTGCGACAGCATTCACGATGGACCTATGCCCTGCGAACCCGGTCAGGGATGCGTGCTGGACGCGTTTCGAACATGAGACCGACCGTTCAATCGACAGAACGGGGTGTCGATTTGGAGCGGGATGTACCGCGTTCCCCATTGGCTTTCGGAGTAAGCTGGTGTTCGCGACGAATACAGTGATATTATGCTTGGCTGTTGATCAGCTCACCACAGACACCGGTCCATTCCTGTGACATCCATTCGTCCGCGCTAACTGCCTGCCTGAGACCCGAAAGCGTGCAGAGTTCGGGTATTTTCCAGACGTAGCCCCTAAAGTCATCAGACCCTGCCCCATAGAGAAAGTCTTGGTTCATGCCGGGCCCACCAAATGCCCCCGACTGTGTACGTGAGAGCAGCAGGGTAAACTGGGGTCCCGGAACTCACTTTCATGGTACATGAATTGGAGTACGTACTCTGTCCGAAATCGACGGGCGACCCGTCGGCATTGTTCTTGCCCGTCAGCACAGCAAGAGGGTGGGGATCCGAAACAGCGTAAACGGTCGGAAACCAGTGCTGTCCTGGCGCTCGGAACAGAGCCATCTGGCCATTTTTCGGGACGGGGGGCTCACCAGCATGGTCACGGCCAGCTTGCTTCCTGGAGAAAGGGCTACCGTCAAGTTCACAGTCCACGGCGGAACAGGTGCTGACCATCACGATCAAACGCAATGCTGCTGCTTTCGGGATTGCTCAGATAACTCAAAGACCGTTTCGACAATTTCGTGTTGTACTTTTCGTGGATGATGAATCCGCTGCGCCGCGGCAATAGAAGGTCCCTGGAACGCTCACAGTTTGCACGATCCCTTCGTTGGACCTCCTAGATAACGGGCCGAACGCCATCCGGGTGTCACGAAGGCACACTTGTCCATGAGAATCGCTGGTCGCAAAGATGTGCTCCATGACGGGATGCGTCTGCACGCCCGTGAATTCTGTTGCATACTGCAGTGTGCCTTGCGCAGGCGACAGCCTGCTGTCAACACGTGCATCGTGGAGAATGATCTTCCCGTCTTCACTAGGACCATGGGAACGATCGAAGAATGAGCGAAATGCAAATTCATGAAGTCAAGGACGTCATCATCGGACCTACCTCGCGCTGAAGAACACCTCGTCATGGTGGGGGTGTGCGCTCACGCTCCGCACGCTATCCTACATGGCGTCATAACTGAGTGGTCATGGCCGATGGGGGAGGTGCATTGATAATGCCCCACTTACATCATGACGTCGATAAACGGTCTCAGCGGGACGCGTTCCTGGAGCGGGGCTGGCCACTAGTCTTGATACGTCAAACCTTAGTATGAGATTGTCTGCGCCGCCGCTAAGAATGTTGGGCCTGATCCTAGGGGCAAAGGTGAAACATGTGCGGACCTTATAAGATACTGATTGCTCGCAGAGAAGTCGAGCGTCAGCACGTTTCCCTACGAGCCGTTATCGCCCCAATGAGCAGCGCAGTTATCTCCGAGGAATCGAATACCGACGGTAGGGCCTGCGTAGGTCTGGCATGGACGCCGCACATCGTCTTGATAAAAGTCCCAGAGCTGGACGCGAAAATCTTGGCAAGAAAAAACGCGGGTCAGCGCGGTCGGTGGCGACAAGCACCCAGGGACATGCCATCTCCGGCGCTGGCGAGCCATCGCCCGCCATGCCGCGAGAAGCAGAGGCTGTTCACGCAGGACTTGTGTGCCGTCAATTTTCTGCGGGTCCCAGCACGTTGGCCACGATCAGAGGGCAGGGTGGACTGGCAGGCATACCTCGAGAACGGAAACCCGCTGGCACACGTTCTCAGCAACATGTCCCTTCTCATGCGCTCGATGCTATTCGAGGTTAGATTGTCCACGCGGACTGGGCGCGAGCGACGGGGGTGCATCTGGGCCGTGTATGATGTGGCTGTCTCCATTCATACGTCGGAGTTGGCCACGTTGCCTTCCCTGACCCTGCACGGACGTGTTCGCGCGCACGTTGGCAAAGATACAACCTGGGCCTCGCTTGCAGACGAATCGAGGCCGATGCGTAGATACATAGAATATTAGGACTACATAAAATACGTCCTCAAGATGCCTGATCCCTATATACGTGACGCATCTATGCAAAAGAAACAGGCCTGAAATAGCAGCTTGTCTAACACTGGATTCTATGTGGGAGTAGGTTGAAATTTGCGGTATGTAGAATAGGTAAAGGAATGAATGGTGGGTAGGACAGCAGGGAATAGACAATAGGATATAAGGGTTCGGGACAGAACGGCAGAGGCATAAATTCAGTCTGGACGGTCGCTTAGATAGATGCATGAGTCGGTCACCGAACAGCGCGCGTGGCGGCTTCGAATTCCCGGAAACCTGGAAGCTCGACTTTGCATGCGTTGGCATTCTTCTCCCGTTTGCTCTCATCGTCCGAACCACTCATGTCATTGTCATGGCCCGACGAGTCCTTCAGAGGGCCCGCGTTGAGCTTCAAAGGTGGCAACGTGATGGGCGGAGAACCCGAGCGAGAAACGGGAACAGAGGCCGAAGAAAGCGTGTTCGCGTTCAGGGTCCCACTTGGAGAACCGTGCAGTTTCGTAGCCTTTGTGGACGGCCAGGACGTGTTACGAGGAGGTCCTGACGGGTTGATGGGGGTCATGCCAAACGCGAGGCGAACCGAGTGAGCAAGATGGTGGCCATTCGATGGAGCCGTCCCATTGTTGTTGCTGACACCGGAAGGGGGCGAGGCGGGCCGCGAACTCGACGGACTCTGCGTCATTGGTATGGCCTCAAACGTCGGGCGCACGGGGTATCCACCCCCTTGTAGGGGGTATGTGAAGCTTCCGGGGCTGCTCCCGCTGCTGCTGCTAGGCCCGCTGGAGAGCTGCGGAGTTGGTAAAGAGTAGACGCTTCGGTCGGCGTGTGCGGCGAGCGACAAGTGGCCGGGGTATGTATGCACATGAGGCAACGCCGCCATCTGTGAGACCTCCCCCGAGCTCCTCTTGCGCGAGGTGGGACCAAATGCACTCTTTGAACCTGGCGGGCTTCCAACGACGCTGGAGCCTCTGGAGTGTTGGCGGAGACAATGTCCCTCCACCGGGCTAGCGGGTGCATCGTTTTGGGCATGCCCGTAAGTAGGTGGCAGTAATATTGGCGACGGCACTCGCGAGGGACCGGTCGAATGAAGGTTGAGCGTGCGAAGCGGCCCGAGGAACGGGCTTGCGGAAGGTGTGAACGTGAACTCGGGTTTGGCAGCTGACACGCCTTGGGGTGAAACCTCGGCAGAAACGCCAGGAGTTGGGTAGGACGCACGCGGACGCATGAATGGTGGGTGCGGTGGGTGCTGTATGGTGGTATGATGTGATGAGATCGAATCCGAATCCGAGCTGAGAGGAGAGGGCGAGTCTTCATGGGTCGCGACGTGGTGGTATGCAGGGGGGTGAGATGAGTGGAATGGATGCGTGCTGGGGTTGAGGGTTGCTATTCGACCGCTTGCTGCGTCAGGGAAAGTGGGACGCGACGCGTCGGACATGGGACGAATATCTTGCACCATCGGTGTCATTTGCCAGGCAGGTCCGCTCATTCTCCTCTTTGCCGAATTGAGAACCTTGCCCGGGTCTTCTTGCACCGACCAGCCGGCATCGGGGGTTGCACCCTTGAGGGATGCGTTGGGGTGGAATGGCGTCGAGACGGGGCTCGTGGTGGTACTTTTACTGGAACGTCCGCGGAAGTAGATGACCTCTGCGTTGCGGGCTTCGTACTCGGCACGGCGGAGCGCCTCCGCATGGCGCGCTTCAAATTCGGCACGTCTCAGGGCTTCCTCGCGCTCGAGGGCGTAAAGTTCGTCCATGGCTACGGTAGACAGAGTAGAAAACGGGGAAGGGTTTGCAGGTGGTAGTTGTGTGTGTGATCGCCGAGGATGGTGGGAGGGCTCATATGAGCTGAGCGAGGTGGGCCGGGCGTAGGATTCACCCTGTTGGGATAAAGCGATTAAGGATTATGTAAGTTGCGGGGAGCCGGGTTGGGGTCGGATAAGAAGGAAAGAGGGTTCGTACCTCGTCATCGCTGTTCGCACGGCTTCTGGCCTTCTTCTTGACTCTGACGGAGGGTTCTTGGACGCAAGCGTCGGGGCGGGCAAAGGGATGGAGCGTGATGCCAGGTTCGAGGTCGTCGGGGATGCTGTTTTCGGACTTGGGCTTTGGTTTGCCTTTCGCGGTATGGGAAGAGACGCCGGTGTTGTGGTCGTTGTTATGTATCCGGGAGTGTCGTGTGAGTTCGTCTGAGCGGGAGAAACGCTTCTCGCAGGAAGGATAGGCGCATACAAACGGTTTTTCGCCTGTATGCGTGCGGATGTGACGGGTCTGAGGGGAAGAGAAAAAAAAGGTGATCGGAGATCAGAGGAAAAGGGAGATGAAGCGGGACGAACCTGGTGCTCGAGCCTGCTAAAGGCACGACCGCAGAGGGGGTAGGGACACTTGTAAGGGCGGGGGGTCGCTTTATCCTGCGTGGAGGCCGGATGTGGGGCGGCGGAGTCCATGGAGAAGAGGGCGGGGCTAGGAGGAGAAAAAGGGATCGAGGGGGGCTGGGGGGAAATATAAGTACACATGGGGGGCCCTGAGGAAGGGGGGGACACACGGTGATGTAAGAGAGGAGGTGAGATGCGATATATGTTCTAGAGGTGTGGCTGATTTATCCCAGGGGGGAGGGAGGACTTGGCCGGTTGCGGCAAGAGAAACGAAGAGGAAGACGAGATGTGTGTGATATTACGGCGTGGGTGTAAGAATGAGATAGGGATCAATAGACGTCAAGGGAGGCGTGCAGAGTTGTGCAGAAGCAAGGAGGACAGAGTCCGGGGTAAGACCGGGCCCCGTTTAATTGAGGAGCAGCTCGGGACGATGGGGGGGAACAAAAGGGGAGCAAGGGGACACGTTGCGGTGGAGTGACAGAAATGTCGTAAAAGGGATGGCGAAGCTGTGCGCAGCTGCGACGACCCCTCGGGGACCTCCAAAGCGTGGATGAGGCGGGGCTGGGGATACGAACGTGGGGAAAAGGGCGAGTCGGCTGCACCGCACGGGTGGTCTGCAAGGCACGTCCTGCGCGGGTCTGTGCAGCACAAGGGCGGGGGTGGCGGGGGGGTCAGGCGTTGCTGGGGACGGCGAGGGCGGGGGCGGGGAGGGGACGGGCGAGTGTGTGTGCGCTGCATTCTATGCGGCTCCGCGCCCGTATCGGTCCGAGATTGGGAATTGCCGAGACAACAAGGACAAACAAATATGGGCACCCCGCATCTGCGCCCATCGAGATTACCCCGGTCGAGAGCTGGGCGGGACGGGCGCACCAGCGACGCACGTTGGTGTTGGGCTGACGTGGCCGACCTGGACCGTGCTGGGGAGGCGCCATCTGATACGGTTGATAGGACGGGTTCTGCGTTTCACGGCGCTGGGGTGGCAGCTGGCGGAGATGCGGGCCAACGGTTGTCCCGCACACGACGAGGCCCGGCGAGTCCCGGAGCAGCGGGCGGACGTTCGCGGGATGGCCGGGCTGCGACGAGCTCGACCCCGCAGGCACGCCTGGTGGCACGAGCGTGGCCTCGCCAGGACGAATGGAAGCGAATTCCGTCCGTTCCGTGTCCCTCGTTATGGAGCCCTCTTCCGTCGCCCGTCCGTCAGCCCACCACGCACATCGGCTCGCAGTGGCTGCGCGTGCCCGGCGCTCTCTTCCGTCACCGTTCTCTTCCCAGCTTATCTCTGCTCCATGCCGGGAATGGAGACCGGTTGGAGCTCGGAAATGAATCTCACACCTTACGTGTCCCGCTCCAAATACTCTGCGAGACAATGCCGAGTCGAGATCATCAGTAGCGGAAGATCAATCCATGAGTCGATACACAACAAATACCGAAATAAGCTACACATCAACGCGAGTCACCTCACCGCCGCCTCGTCCGTGTCGTCTGGAATTTCGACGTCTCCCGCCGCAGGCGTCTGCGGCCCGTTGGCGTTAGCAAACAGCGCGCGCCGCGAAAATGCGTCACCCACCGGCTAGCCCTCTCCTTCTCAATCTCCCTCCGCTCCACTTCCTCCGCGCTTAGCACCTCGAACCGTGTCCTGAATTCCTCGGCCTCCGACCATTCCCTCCACACGCCCTTGAGCGTTTTTGGACCCCTCCCGTCCTTCGGTGTCCGTCCCCATCCCCCAAGACCAAGGCCCGTCTTGTCCTTCATCACCATCCCACCGCCCACGGACCCGCCCGTCCCTCCCGCTGGCCCGTCTGTCGTAACCGACGTCGGTTCCCGCTCCCCTGCAATGACACCCCATTCAATCGCGTCCTTTTTATGTTTCATCAGCTCCTCGTGCACCGCATGTGCAATGAGTGGCACCGCTTCTCCAGATAGCCCAAGTTCGGCACAGAGTTGCTGAGAAAACGCTTCTGGCGTTAGGGGCGAGAGAAGATCCCACTCGATATGGTCGAGGAGGTGGTAGGTAGCTATCTGTACGTCAATCTATGCCAGCCCGCCCATGGGGCTTAGTCAGTCCTCTTTACACCCCATGCACGTTCATCCTCGGTCCATCCCAGCGAAATGCTGCGACACACCGAGGACGACCCATGGCAGGACGACTCACGCTGAGTATGACCCTGCACTCGGGTATCTCTTCTACCTCATCCCGGTCCGTCGGCCTGTGTGTGTTATCGTCCACACCCAAGTCCAGCGAAGCGACACCTTCGTGCTCTTCAAGCTGTGCCCTAATTTGATTAGCGACGGTCTCGGCCCAAGGAATGATCGGCAGATCAAGGTCCATGCAAAATATATTTGCAAACGTTTCAGGCTTGATCAGTGTTTCGTAGAGGTTCCACACGAAACAGTCTCGAATTCGATGTGTCTCGGTTTCGAACTCGACACGGATTGGAACGAGGGATGTGCGTTTCAGAGCATGGGTTTCGACACCGTCTGTGGATCTGTGCACTCCACGTCATCAAACGTGCCACAGAATGGGGACGCTGGGACGTCATCGTGCACATCAAAGGGAACACTTACGGATAGTCGTGTGCGGTGGGCCCAACGGGCTTCGGCTTGATAAATCGGGACGGGGGAATCAGACCCAGATAGCTCTGCTCCAGCTCCGCCTTTTCCGATTGTGCCGCTTTCAGCTGCTGCTGTGACTGGAGCTGCAGTGGCTGGAGCTGGGGCGTCGACAGCCCGCTTCCAGAATGGAAGACGGTCATGCCACTGCCCATGCGCGACCGGGACTGCCGCAAGGCAGTCCGAGTGCCGCCGCTCGCGACAAAATCCGAGTCGTCCGAGTCGATGGCGCCAGCGTCGGGGAACTCGTCTCCTGATCCCGGCTCGGCGTAGTTGACCATGCCGCCACGACGGTTGGATGTGCGTGCAGTGGAAGAGGGGGCGGTCAGGATGGGCTGCATGAGGAGCGACGCGCCCGTGCGGAGACGCGACGGGTAGGTCGAATGGAGCGCCTGCGTGGTCACCGGGAGGGGGTGCAGTGGCGGATTAGGCGGGGGCGGTGGCGGGACGGGCGCCGCTGGAACGGACGACGGGGGCGGCTGATACGCCGCGGGGACGTACGCTGTCGGAGTGGGCGTCGCGGGCACGGCCTTGGCGGCACGGGGGCGGGAACGCGTCCCGGTCCTAGGCGTCGTCGTGGTCGTCGACCACGTGTGGACATTCTTGAGGTAGGCTGGGGACGAGGTCAGGACTGGGAGGACGAGGGGACTAGACTAACCTTTGGACGGCACTGTCGGTGCACCAGCTGGGGCGAACGGCTGGAACTGGCTCGTCGCGGCGTTGGACAGCTGTGTGATCGTCTGCCTGAGCTGGGCGTCGGTGAGGCTGGTCATGTTCGTCGTCGGGTACGACGTCGACGCCGGCGTCGGTGTGTCGGTCATCGTCCGCGCCCAGCAAGTGGAGAGCGAAAAGACGCGTGTTACGTAACACGGCCCAGGAGCGTGCAGTTCCTTGCGGTTCTGTTCTGTCGTGTCGAGCCTGTCTACGATGTTGTCGAGAGCGCTCAAGAACCGGTCGCTGGTGCCGCTCGCACGAGGGTGCTTGCGACGCTCGTCGACGTCCGCACGGCCAAACGAGGAACTGATCCAGATGTTGACCCAACGTGAGTCTCTGTGTTCAACCCGGCAAGCATGCTCACGCGCGTTTCAGGTATGGAAGAGGAGAAAGCTTCCGCGTCCTCGAATTCCTACAAGGTGCGGGCATACTCGAAAGCGATCAGTGCCATCGGTCGGCTGCCCGAGCAGGTTCGGTCGGCCGACCAAGTTAGGCATGCAAGTGCACCCTTTTACCGCCAGTTGGCTCTGGTCTCATGCGTTTCTCTAGCTCGACGGGGTCGGTCTACGCATTGCCAAGCGCATAGATGATTATCTCTCTGACACGCCTCATGTCCGTGGGTGATTCACCTCTGGTTCCACGACACGATTCATACTCCCCTATAGGACCCAACCAAGCCAGGGGGAGACACGACAACCAAGGCTGGCAAAACGGTCGACGAACTGCGCCGAGCACAGGTCGTGTCCTCGTTGATGACCGTCGGTGGTATAGGGTACGCAGACTCGTCGTCCACGAACCTCGTCTCTCATCACCGCAATGACAGGAAAGCCAAGGCGAACGCGCTCTGCGACGCAGGCTGTCGGTCCCTCCAAGATCTCAGAGAGCCCAAATTCTTTCAGATGTTGACTCGCCCTCAGCAGAGCAATGTAGAGTACATGGTTGGTCTCGAGCGCACCACTCTCGAACAAGCGTCGACCGTCCGTGTACGTGTCTTGTGGCGACTGCTTCACCCTGCTGATCAACTTGTGCCGTGCGTTAGGACTTTGTGGCGCAGAACGTGTCATCCAAGTTTACCGTCCTGCTGGGTGGTAACTTGTGAGGTTTGCACTCTTGTGCTGGGGACGGGTTCTCACGTTACTTTCAGCCGCCGTGGTGCTACCAGCGCTCAGCGCACCATCCTTGTCGTCCTTCACTCGCAGACGACGGGCGTGTTTCCGCCCCAAGGTTCTCCGAGCGTGGATTCGACCATCAAGGCCAAGGGCAGAGCACACCTCATCCCCATACCCTTTGCCAACCACGCCGAGACCAAGGTCGTGTCCAGAGGCGTACCGGACGCGACCCCGTTTTCGATAGAGATTCTCTCGCCTCTCGAGAGCCGGGGACTTGTCGCGACCACTGTCGCTGCCGGACCGCAAAAGTGGGATGGGATCATCCGAATCCCAGCGCGCGTCGAGGGCGAGGCGGGAGGGAACGGGTGGGAGACGAGAGCAAAGCGAATCCAGGCTGTGCAAAAGCACGAGGGCCAGTTTGTGTGCGCAGAGATCTAGTGAGTCTGACTGCCGAGCGCGTGGTCAGCGGGTTGACGGCGAGGACAGTTTTGTGCCGCGCCAGTGTGCGGGTGCGGCCCTGATCGCGCTGACGGGGGATCTCCAGTTCAACTTGGCCATACGAAGAGCTGCGTCCCAGCTCGGTCTTCGCCTGAATGAATACGGGCTGTGGCGATGGCGAGGCACGGGTGCGAACGAGACGGACGGACAGTGGGAGCTGGTTGCGGGCGAGCGGGAAGAGGACGTTTTTGAGGCGGTCGGGATGGAATGGGTGGCCCCCGAGAGGCGCAACTTTGCGAATCTGGGCCCGCGCAGGCGGGGACGCAAGCCCAGGGAGGTGTGATAGCATTCTATGTACACGAGTCTAGTACCAAACGCTCCTCGTTCTGTGGGCGGGGAGCATCTGCACGCTCTCGACGCCCTCTACGGCGTCTGTGCCGTCCTCGATGTTTTTGGCGAGGTCCCAGAGATAAAAGTCGATGAGGACGCTGGAGACATCCTGGCCGGCGAGGGCGCGCATCGCGTCCCTCAGACGCTCGACGCTGACGATGCTGGCCGCGCGGAGGCTGATCTCCTCGCGCGAGCCGGGGGGGATGTTCTCGCGGCGGGCGAGCGCGTCGTGCAGCGGGGGCGGGTAGACGAGGATGGCGAGGTGGTGGAGGATCTGCGGCACGCGGTAGTCGGCGAACATGGTCAGCGCCGCGATGCCGAGCGGCACGAGCGGGTGCGGGGACGCGTCTGCGGGGAAGAACGCGGCCCACGTCTCCGCGACGAGAATCTGCGCACGCTTCCAGAAGCAGACTGCGCCGGTGAGCGGCAGGACAGACAGACAGGGGTGGGAACGCACCCCGATGTCCGCCGAACGCGCGCTCGTCCCGAAACGACGGGAACGTGTCGACGACAGCCCGGACGAGCTCCAGCGCCGTGCCCCGCCCGCGCCGGGATCGCTGGAACGCGTCGAGGAAGCCCGCAAACGATCCGCCAAAGCGCTGCGCGGGTCAGTCTCACGGCGATCGGCCCGGGAAGATGACGTACGCTGCAGAGGATCGCGCCGACCTGCCGCATGATCGCGATCCGCTCCCCGAGCAGCGGCAGTCCCTCTTCCGACCCCGGCGCGGCACGGAACACGTGTGCGACGAGCGTGTCGGGGCAGCACCCTTTGCACGCGTAGAAGGCGGGCTCGGTGATCGGAATGCCCTCCTCCAGCGCTGAGGACGTCACGTGTTCAGCAACACGTGCCAGTGTCAGCCGGCTCCACTCACCCCGGTTCAACGCTGCGACGAGACTCCAGTAGCCCGTGTGCACCGTGCGCGCCTCCGTGCCCCACCCCCGCCGCCATTCCACCCCGTACCGCCCCGCGCTCCCCTCCCGCTCAGACCAGAAGCTAAAGTTGAGCGACGAGATGAGGAAGATCCAGTCGAGGCACCGCTTCGTGCGCGGATCCGCCGCCGAGTACGGCTCCGGAGGACACATGTGCAGAGGATGCGTCCGCCATGTCCGGGGCGTGTACGACTCGTCCCGCATCCTGTGTGAGATCTTGGCGCCACTCAGCGACCACCGCAGTCATGGACTGTACACACGCACATATTCAGCAGCCCTCTGCACTCCGGCCTCGCTGATCTGTACCAAGTCTGTCTCCTAGTCCGGCGTCCAGACCCCCTCTGCACACAACAGCGGCCGGGCCACTCACCGCAAGGGCGTATTCGCAGCTGGACACAACCGGGTTGACCACCCTCGCGGACATCCGCTGCACCGACTCTGTCGACTGTCCGTCCCATGGCGTTTGCTTGCACAGTAGAGGATGGATGGGGCTGGCGACGGACAACATGGCAAATTTTGCTGGAGAGCGTGGGTCGTTTTGTTTCAGGTCGAGCCCTTTTTAAGCGCGTTCGGTTTTGATACGGCCGGTATGTACAACGACGCTCCTGTGGCCTCCTCGACGCTGGCGGCGTCCGTGGTGGCAAAAAAAAAATAGCGCCCACCTTGCCAAACGTGGCCGATTTTGAAGTTTAGCCTTTGCGCAGGTTTAGGCGCCTGGTGCCCCAAAAAAGATCTCAGATCCTATCAATCGACAGAGCGAGACAAACAGCCGACGGCATATACACGACCCAACGCTCCGTTCTACTTTCCAGACTGTGAACCGCGGCGGAGGGGAATGCCCTGCTCCCCGCGAAGCACCTGTGCACCCTGCTCCTTGACGCCGGACTTGCCAAGCATCTAACCCCCATTGACCATGAGCCCTCGACGGTCCACCAACCACGCCCACGCACCGTGCCACGGATCAACTTGGGTGCAGGGTCCTTCAGCAAAACCCGGAGACGGGACAACCCATGTCACTCACCCTCGCATAACCTGGCATTTCGCCACATGGAGCGTCAGAACGAACCCGACAGGTGGACGAAAAACGCTGACCGTACACGCGCTCCTTGAACGTCAGGCTCTGTGGCGGAAGGTCCACGACGTTGATGTTTGGGTCGTCCCTGTCGACCTCGGACGGCTTCTTGATCTCGTCCGCACGCACTCGTTTCCCGTCGCTCGTCGAACCTGGTGGGATACTCAGCCACGAGAGCGGTAACGTGTCTGTTGGCGCACCCTCAGGCTGTTCCGGGGAAGAACCAACCCCCGTCGACGGGCCCACATCCGTGTGTTGTTGTTCTGTCCCTGCGGGCGGGACGGCGTCGCTGCTGCCTGGAGGGATCATCGTCGCCTGGCTGGCCGTGGTGAGAGCAACTCGACCATTTGACAGGGGGAACACGTGACATGACATCACTGCTGAAGCGCAAACAACGACAAACAAATTACGCGGGGTGATGTAATGGTAGGCTACGTACGTAGCGTTGGAGTTTTATTCGATACACGGAACCTCTGGTGCTCCAGCAAGCTCCTCGGACGACGAGACGGGTCGCACACCGCGCTCTCCCAAGCCCGTACCGCCCTCGTCCCAGCGATCCGTAGCCAGTCGGACGGGTACAACCAGCCGGAGCTCCTTGAACGGCGATTTAAACGGGTCAGGAGGCGCCATGCTCAGCACAAGATAATCCTGTGGCCGCGTTCAAATAGACCGCACAGGCACACAAGATGGACGAGCATACCCTCACGGAGAACCCACTCGCTCTGAACCCCCCGACAGTGATCTCGTCACTAATGAAAATGTCGCCAGAGAACGCCGCCCAGTCAGCCCCAACGCCCTTCACGGGGTATCAGTACAGCGCATCAAACAGCGACTCGTTTCAGCACACACCGCCCCTCTGAATGCACCTTCACCGACGCAGTCCACTCGCCAGATGTCCGTCTTGGTGTCCGAAACGAGACGATTGCTGGAGCCGTGGTCAGAACAGCGAAATCACATGCATCCGGTGGCCACTCCTCACCGCACACCCACCGACGTCTGTCGCATGAGCTGGATCCGTGTCGCCTGCCTCTTCGGAGCGATGAGACCGGCCACAGGAGCGAACGGCAAAAAGTCGAGCAGCGAATCGACATCACAATGGAATGACAAATGGAATGGAATGGGCTGACGAACACAGAATATTTGCGTGGAGGGGATATACAGCTAACATGACAACGTTACGAATGCGCGAAAAAGATGCACATGAACGCACCTTTGCCACCAGATCCCGCACCCCGCGTCGATTGGCCGCAGCACACGCGGAAAATGACTTCCATTGGGGCGTTTCCGTGAAGCCACTAGTTGACGCGGTAGCCACCAGAGGAGCAGGTATCGGCACAGACGGGCGGGTACGAGGGAGATACAAGAAGGGCGTCGACACGGTCCTGTGCAGCAGTAAATGAGTTGGGTATGAGGACTCGGTGCATGTTCCGACGCATACCCATCATCCCTGCGAAACAACGTAGACCTGACTAGATTGGACACATCATTAGGCTTGACTACGACTGCGCTGAGGCTATAGTCGACGTTGGCCCGGAATCCAGGCAGTCCCGAGAGATGGGCTTCGAAGCTCGGTGGCAAGAACTAGCATGACATGTCAAGGATCGCGTCGCGCTGAAACTCGATCGGGCACGCACATACGTCTTGTCGCCGTCGACATAGGTCGTGGGAAGCGAAAAACTGAACCGCAACGAACTGGGACATGGCACGCCTTGAATCCTGTCCTTGACCCAGAGCATGTTCCTCTTCGAGAACAGCATGTGGGTGGACGTTCCGCTCTCGGCTACCTCTTCCAGCTGGAGGACACCCTCGACCTGACGCACGGCGGCCGTCACGATCCCGCTCCGGCCCAAGGAAGGAACGACTCGCCTGCACCTCGACGCTCGTGACGCCCTCGGTCTTGTTGATCTCGACCGTGCCTTGGACGGAAGCGGCAAGTCCGTAAACGGGAAGCGCTGCCCGGTCGTCCTGGTCAGCCAATCTCAGACTCACGTTACCGCCCTTTGTCCGTTTGACGAAGGAGCGGGACGGCCTGTTCGGCCGGAGTCGACGGTCGGGCACCAGCTGGTGCTCGTGTGTGCGCGGCAGGGCGGTGTACGCCGGTGAAAGGTGTTGCGATGAGGGAGCATATTCGGGTAGGCTCGAAGTGGGCATGGGAGTGCGCGGGCAAGCCACAGAGGGCTTACCTCGGAGAGGAGCGGTGGACGTGTGATTGATTGCGTTTTGTTGCCATATGGTCCAGTCCAGCTATACATAAAACTGGCTTCCCACTCCGCCCCGCGTTACCGTACGGACTCGGTCGAGCAGCAGAGGTAGTTGCGGTGCGACGACACAGGCGATAGCAGAGTCGGACGCAAGACTGCTTCATGATGCTACGAGGGCGAATCGAGACAGCAACGAGACACGTGCCAGCGCGACCATGTGCGCAACATGGATGACTAATACAGCGCTACCTAGTGCGGCTAGAACCCGCCCTTGCCTCGCGCGCGTGCGATGGAGCCCTGCACGCCTTTGATAATCCCTTTGAGCCCGCTCCCGACCCCCGTCGAGTCCGTCAACGGGTTCCCCTCCTTGTCCAGGTAGACCCCGTCCTTTTGCAGCTCGTGGTGGTGCGTGTTCTGCACCCTCCTGATCGTATCTCGCCAGTCGCGACAGACCGCCGGGTTGTCGATCATGACGTTCACTTCCTGGCTGTGGTACCACGACTGTGTGTCTGGCGGATGCTGGCGTTACGCCCTCTGCCAGACTTGTCATCATCCAAACTCACCCTGGTTTCCATTCCCGGCGATGCCTACAGCATCGTCGATGATCATCAACTTGACCTTGATCAAGACCTCCAGATCAGCCACACACCACACACACAAGGACAGACATACGTGGCAGTTCCGTTTCTGTGCGGATGCGTTGATCGGTTTAACCTGGTCTCTTCCTGTGGAGATCACTGCGTTGGCCGCCAACACGGATATCATCTGACGGCGCTCACCAGTGTACCAGAAGAATCGGAGTCTCCCCTTCTCCTCCGTGTTCAGTTGTGCATACATCCGCTTCGAGACTTCCTCGTTGATCCCACCTTGTCCAGGCAGCACTTCTCCTCCGTCGTTGTACCCGACGTCTATGTACAACGTGCATTCAATCCCGCGGCGCACAGCGCCCAAGACACCTTCTACTACAGGCGCCGCGTTAAAGGTTGGCGACTGTATGAACACACTCCCCTTTGCGTACTTTAGCCCTGCAAGCCAGGCAGCGTCCTGGGCATTGAGTATCGCGCTGTCAGGATTACCCGGTTTTCCGTATGGTGCACGATTCAAGATGGCCATGGGACATTCCTCGTGCGGTGCATGGAAGATGTGCGGCAGGTATTCGTCATCGAGTGATTGAGGCGGCTCGTATCCGACGTTCCCATATGTATCGGGTTGATTATCTGCATCTGGGATCAAGTGCCATCAGCGCCCAGACGCGTGCGAATACGAACAGGAAACCGACTCAGATGTTCGGTGATGGTCTGGTATCTTCCCGAAATGAAGATCTTGCCATCCGATAGTGCATCAGAGGGGGGTGCTTCATTCCTCGACCTGTGGTAAAGCTCCGCGCCCTTTGTTCCGTCCAGGAGATGTACTGATGCATATTCGTTGTCCATGCCAAACCTGTAGCCATTCTCGGGCTTCTCGTATGGCCGGTTCAATAATGGCAGCCTCGGGTGCATCGATCTAAACCAACTGATGAGGGCCATGTCGTAAAAGCTATCCACGATGGGTCCTTCGAGGTGCACCATCATCTCCATGTTTGCTCGATCTTGGATATTGTTCGAGTTCACGAGCGCCACCTTCCGGTCGACGATCATGAACTTGCAATGAAAGGTGCCGAGCAAGGGCCTTGAGGGTGCATCGAGTTATACAGCTGCAACCTCCCATCTGATGTGTCACTCACTGGTGGAAGTTCACGAGCTGGAAATCGAGCCACGGCATCTCACTCCTCCTCGGTAGCTGGACCTCGTCGCTCAGCCATTCTTCCTCCTCGACGAGAACGTGGCTCTCTGTGAGCATCTTCAGATTTGCACGGTCATAAATCATTTTCACGACGACCGTCTGACCCCTCTCTTCTGCCCGTCTCGATAGCTCCTTGAGGGCGTCGCAGACGTATTTGGAC
The DNA here is from genome assembly GCA_038089895.1 of Boletellus ananas. Classification (NCBI taxonomy): domain Eukaryota; kingdom Fungi; phylum Basidiomycota; class Agaricomycetes; order Boletales; family Boletaceae; genus Boletellus; species Boletellus ananas. The sequence goes on along the minus strand of JBBPLS010000072.1, from coordinate 59,403 downwards.
GCCTTGGACGCCTCCCAGTAGTTCGTAGCAAGAAAGACTTCATGCTTCGCGTTGACGATACAATCGTAATAGTGTTGCATGATATCCGGTATCCTGGGACGCATCAGTCGTCGGATCGCACACGCCATGTCAGAGAATCCTACAGGGATATGATGGACAGGTTGACGACACCCCTAGAGCCCAGAAGAGGCGGCGACACGACGCCCGCCCAGGGATTGTCCTCCAGCGTCGCAAGGACGTCCACGTATATCTGAAACGCACACCGCCTCCAGAACTATACCATCACGATCACTTCGCACTGACCTTTAGAAAGAGATCACTGGGCCGCGAACCAAAGTTGCCACAATGGGCGGCTCGGTCGAGGTCCTCTTGCGTTGGCTCGATCGCCCGAATGCGCTCCACACCCTTCTTTCCCGTGTGCAGGAAGAGTCCCTTGAGTCCTTCTAGATGACCACCGCCAGGGGGGCAGTGTTTCTCCGGGTACTCGTCGTTGTAAAGGCTCCTTGCCAGGTGGCCTGGGGACACGGAACCGTGATCTGGTTCGGTCGCGCTGGCGAACGCGGCCGTCAGCGTCTTGGCCGAGCGGGTGAGGGAGAAGACCCTCTCCGAGACTGCCATCGAGGGAGAGCGATATGACGATGCGCGTTTATATTACGTACTGGCGTTGCCATCAGTGCCGTGCGCAGCGCAGGCACGGCCGCTGGGGAGAGCCTGGGACGAGGCAGGAACGCCCGGGATGACTGGCTTGGCCAAGTCTTGTGCGCTCGTCGGGCACCGCAGGTGCAATCTTTAATCCTGGTTACCCACAGATAAACTAGATAGACCATTAGAGTATACATATGAATACTAATAATCCCCAGCGAAACCTCGTATAAATTAATGCAATAGATAAGTGATGCGAATGATATATCCTCAGGCCTCAGGGCCTGCACGGATGCGTGACTAGGCGGATGGGAAATGCTTGGTAAAGTTGTGGTGGGATGGATCTGAGTGGGCCAGGGGGCACAAGCAACGAAAGCACCAAGAAATCCTGGCGCGCACAATATCCGTTGGAATCGGTTCTCAGACGAGTGGACAACACTCACCCTAACTTCCACTATAGAGGTGGTGAAACTAGCATATTCAATCGGCCGGTCGCAATCGATCTCGCCGTCCCAGCTCAGGGTTGCCGAATTCTCCAAGACAGGTTCGATAGCTATCAGGGGATTAGGGAAGACCCTGCCTACACCAAGAACTTCTTCTTGGGCATTCTTCCAACTCCCAATCGATACGGTTGTCCGTCGCAGAAGAAACACATGGATGGGTTTCTCGAGACAAGTCTCGCTTTGTCTCACATGCTCTGCAATGCTGCTCAGGAACGACGTCGAAGAACAGAACGATATGTGGAATGGGACAGTCTCGGACGACGAGAATACTCGGACTGAGGGTACAAAAAGCTTGCGGTAGGAGGTTAAACACGAACGAAAGGCTCTGAGCTGTCTGACTCACATGGCATTGGGCGACGAGTGGTTTGCCACCCTGACTTGGAGGTATTTTCGTCATCCCCCAAATCTCCTCTTGCCATTCCTCTGGGCAGATTTTCATGGAAGAGAACGAAGGAGGGGACGGTCTGGGCGGACGGATCCGAGGGCTATAGCGCAAATACGCGGACAGGCACACCTCTCTGGATGATTTCGGATGAGCTTGAGGTCGTCAACTAACACGGTAGCACTGACTTTGTTCGGGAGAAAAAGGAAGATGTGGCTTTCCGAACCAGAACGTTCAGCGAGTGTACAACAGCCACTCGGCACGGGTCCGTGATGGACAAGGAAGGCGGAAGGCGACGTGGCTGGCCATGGTCCTTGTCCCGATACGTGGCAGGAAAAGATAACGAAACAGGCAGCAGACTGGGACACACGTCGGACGAGCCGCTCCTCCGCCACAGCTGGCTCTCTTTGGAAAAGAGAGTATACAGCAGTATGCCTGTCTTCCCTCTCACCCGGATTTGTGCCTCCAGCTGCGTGCGATCAACAATTGCGGCGAGGGGGGAGGACGCACACGCACCTTGGCTACCACAGATACAACTTTTTCCCTCTCTGCTGGTGCAAACTCGCCGTGCACTGTGCCGCACAGCCCGAAGGTTGGTATGCCGTCCTCCTCACGACAGCCTCGGAGAGTGAGTGACATGCCGCGTTCTTCATAAGTGAAGGCGCAGTTTTCGCGGGCGAGATCTTCTTGCTTTGGTGTCCTCTGGATGCACTGCTCCCCCGGTAGCGGCGTCGAAGAGTAATCGGGTGGGATGGATGGTGAGTAGTCTGGGAGATCTATATCGGCGAATGCGTCCATGGTCCGGAATAGGCAAGGAAGGGGACGAAGGAACGGCGGACTCGAGCGGGAAGGGTTCCGAGGCAAGATATATATGAGGGACAGCCTGCAGGAAGCGGCATCTTGATGAACCGGTCGCCCCTGCGAACACGGTAGGGGTGGCGTGCGGCCAGGAACAAAGACACTGCCCGGAACGTATCCATGGCGTGTTCATTGTCCAACGTTCAGCATTGATGGGCGCCTTGCGGTGCAAGCTGGCGGCGGTGTATGATCTATGCTGTGCGCTGCGTAATGCTAGTAATTATGCCGCACACGCCGCATCCGAGGCCGGGCAAACTTACACAGGGACCTTGATCCCCAAGAGGATGGTCCACAGCGGGGTCCACGGCTGCAGGGCGATGGCGGTGTTGATTGGAACGTCGCGTCTGCGTCGGACTCGAACCGACCGCAAGCGCGAGCTCAAACCTGCTTCTTTAGTGCATTTGGGCGGTTGCTGTCCGTCCCTGGGAAGGCGACGCCCTGAACGTGAGACTCGCCCGAACAACCCCACGGTGCAGTACGCACGCTGCCGTGTACCTTCCCGCTGCCCAGCCGGGTGATAACGACTACAGCCATTGGGGTCGGTGGTTTGGTGAATGCGACATCCTGGCGGACGCTGGCCACGGTCGACCGTGCAGCCCGTAGATACCCCAACGGTTGACAGCCGTGTGATTACTCAGCAGGCTGGACAGTGGCTGGTGAGCTCCATCGCAACAGGCACTGTGGAACACGTGTAAGCCATCTCGCGATGGCACTCATTTGTGGTCATGAATCAAGTTCGTTGGAGTCTACGTTCATCTTAGTTACAGGATTCATGTGTCCCTGATCCACCATCTCCGCAATGCCTCTGGAGAACATGGGCAAGTCTGACAAGGCAAGTCGCTGTGTAAAAGGTCTGTGTGTCGTCTGTCCCTCCCTGGCAGGTACTTGGACTGGTACCGTCCACTGCTGCGTCTGCTTGTTCACAAGGTTGCTTGGGGGAGGCAATCGCGAAACTTTGATGGCGCTCGTTCGTCTCTCATCTGTCCAGTAGCGGGTGTTCGTCGAGGTTAAGCTGCACATCTAATTCAAAGGAGGGGATCGACCGCTTTGCTTTGCCCCTCCTCCTTCGTTCCAGCGGGCCAGAGGGGAAATACCAACAGACAGAACTAAAAGTGTCTTGAATTCACAAACCGGTACCTCAAGGTCAGGGCACGTACTTGTCCGAGCTCAGCCAAGGGGCCCGCTGAGGAGGAGGTCAACGACACCGTGCGTCGCAATAGAAAACTAAGAGTGTGTACTGGGTGCGTTGGAAGCATTAATTAGTTGTGACCAATCAACACCCGGGAGTCGGGCTCACCATAGTTTAATCGATAACATCAAGTATGGACATGGTGCGCCCAGGGCAGATGCTAAATCACAGCATCGTCTGACCAAGGGTCCGTCACCAGTCGTATCGGACAAGAATGTTTGGCCCCTAACAACGGGGACTTCAGCGGTTGTCGGGGCGTAATCGACAACACAATCGAATCCTACGTCGAGGAACGGTATCGTGAGGCACGCCGGAACTCGAGGGAATGAACCATACCTTGACAGAAATCTGGTTGGTGGAGAAACTGGGCACAGTGACGCCCTCGCCACATCCAAGTGTCCCGTCCCAGTCGAGAGTGTCTAGCCCCTCCCCGAGGGGATGCCGCAGGGACGCGGCGCGGTGACTTGAAGACAAGCATTGCGAAGGCTCCATTTTTCCTTCACCAAGGCTGGAACTCGCTGTGGTGGATTTTCCGTGTATTCTAACGCTGGTTTGTCGAAGGATATTCACCCTGATGACCGCGCCCCCGTTCCATCGACCAACAGCACCATGATCACCATCCCGCCCTTGCTCAAGGAACGGAATGAGTGACGCAGAACTACCACGAATCTGTAGATGGAACGGGATCGTATCCGAGAGCGCATAAGTCTGCACAGAGGGAATAAACAACTAGGGGCATTATGCATGTGAGCACGAGTGCTGCACGACCTGCCGCATATCCAAACGACTCACGAGACATTCAACAGGTGCTAATCCCGAACCCTGTGACATTGGCATAGTACACATAACTTCATGCCATTCTTCGGGGGAAGATTTCACAGTAGACATGAACGTCAAATCACTGGGAAGCATAGGCAGATATGGTCGACTCCGCGGACGGTACACCAGAGGTACCTTGACGCTGAGGAGAAACTATGAGTAAAATATTGGGCTGTGTAAACACAATACTTGCATTTCATTCCCCTTCAAAAAGGATCGAAACTGCCAAGGGCGTGACAGTTCAACCATCAGTGAGTACGAGCAAGCGGCACACGGCTCGGTGCTCTCAAATGTTGGTGGTAATGCCCGCGCCTGCCCTCCTTCATTGAAGGTGAGAGGGAAAATGACTTCAAATGGGAAGGTCTCGGGGCAAGAATGTCCGTGAGATGCACTCCACAGTACATAACTCGTTGAGAGAAACGTGGTCGAGACAGGGGCCCCGGAAACGCGAGCCAGAAAGTGTCCCTCCAACTAGGAACCCATAAGAAATCTAGTGACAACAAGCACGGTCCAGTTCTTACCTTTAGTATTACAGCCGTCAAACCGCTCGTGTCCGAGTTGAGTGTCACGTTCCCTTGGACGACCCCGTTACGGCCGTATGCAGGGTATACGCAGCCGGGGTGCTGATCTCTCAGAGCAATTGTAACGTGGTCTGTTATCCTACGGTATACGCCGGCAGGAGGTCTTGATGAGGCACGGCGAGTAAACTCTACAGTTCGCTCTCCTGGTAAGAGCTCACTTGAATAGTGCGGCGAAGGAGGGGAGGGAGTATACGATGGAGGTGCAGTAGCGCTTCCCATCCTGCACGACTGCCAACCTAGATCGGTGGGGTAGGGGAGTTAAACTGCAAAAGACTGCGTAAGTGGTTGGTCACTTTATCTGAAGTGCGTACTGCCACGCGTCCCTGTATGTAATCATAAGGCGAGAGGGATCGCGGATGTGGAGTATGCGGATGTGACTCAGAGCCCAGGAACGCAAACCCCAACTTGGCGGGATGAGTGGCGGTCATCACTCGACAAGTCAGATCAGAAAGGCGATGTGCGATGACTAGGCTCGGGGCCGTGACTCGTCCAGTCACGTTTGAATAAATAGTTGGCCAACTGGAGATAACATAGACTTTATTGTGCCCAGCAGAGTACACTACATACGGGATTCAAATAAATAACCAGACTGCACGGGGGCGCAGTACTCACACAGCAATTACAAAGGCGGCATGGGAAATGAATCTTATACGTCCGCATCTGATTTGTCGTCCCTTGAAAGTATACTGGGTCCAAGGTCGACGACAGTATAAAAGGAAAATGTTTTCACTTCAGGGACCTTTGCCGTTCTGGATGGTGTGCCCGCCCCATCCTCAGAAGGCAAGGGGTCATCGGACCGGTATGTATACGACACCATCATGTTAAACTAGTGACCGATCAGTCCAAGATCATCCAAATAAGAATCATACAGACCTTGACGTTGCCCTTGAAACTTGGCTTGATGTTCACCTCACCCCCGACGACGGTTACGTTTGCCCTCCTTTCTAGCACACCTACACTTTTAAAGCGACCACGCGGCTCTTTGTTTCTGAGACCTCTTCCAGTGTTCCCAATGCCAATCCCAAGCTCGTCATCCTCTACCCCAAACATATCTTCGTCGTCATCGTATTCCCACGCCTCCGCGAAGGCCGCAACTGAGAACGGCGTGGTCGGTAGCGACACCTGGTATGAACGCCCATCCGCAACTCTTTGGGGAGACAATCGCACTTGGATTGGATCGTATAATGGGTTGGTCAACGCGAGCTGAAAGGAGTTGGTTGTTCCAGCGTGCATGGCGGTGTTCTTGGTATCTGCACCGGAACCCGGAGCTTTGCCCGCTACCCGCTTGGCTGCCATCGTTTGAGGGAACCTGACAGCAATAGCGGGCAAGTAATTGGCCGCGACAAGCTTGATTTTGTAACGCACGGATTGTGCCTTTTGTTCTGGTTTGATCAATATATGCCTGCACGCTGGACATCGTTTCGAGACTTTCGCATGCAAGGGTATTCGATGAGGTCGTAGATCACTTGGACATAATTCATTAACCGGGCTGCCCATGGTCACCGACATTACCTTGATCGTGTTGGCGTCGTCCAGCTGTTTCCCCATCGCTGTTCAAGCTTGGCCACCTCCTCAGCGGCTTCCATGTATCTGAGAAGTTCAATATCTGCGTCATCCCCACTACCTCCGAGCTGACTGAAGATTGCAGTCTCCACCCTGCTTTTGTATTCGGGCATCTCATCTTTGTTTACCGTTCTATCTCGGCCGGCACGACTGCGGCTAAGCGGATTATACTTTCCAATCCCAGGGATATCGCGCGCAAGCGCGGCAGAGGCGGCAGCAGTCGCGGAGGATGTGTGTTGGTGATGAGATGATAGTGCCGGCAAATGCGATGAAGATGAGAGAGACGATGCACGTAGCAAAGGTTCGAAGTGCTCTTTCAAACGTTCAAACTCCAATGATTCTGGGGCAGAGTCTTCGGACTTCTGTAATTGCGCTACGGGACACATCATATCAGCGAGAGCAAGTAAAGTACCGACGGTCGTCACTAACCTGCTAACCCAGTCGGTTTCTCAAATGTAATGTTAACTTCGGCCGAGTCCCAGCGGCAGTGGCCGCAGTACAAGAAATACGGTGCTTCTCCAACATTGCTGAGGGAAGCTGAAGGTCGGCCATCACCATCGTCTGGGGGGTCAGATGCTACCACGGACAAAGTGGAGCGACATATAGGGCAAGAGAAACAATTGCGTGCACACCTAAGACGATAAGTCTGAATCCGTGGTAGCCATTAGAAGGCGACTCACCGATTCTTCTCCGCCCTTACGCTCGCACTAGGGACTTCGAATAGGCAGTTCGGGCAATAATAGCCACTGACTTCAACGGAGACACATCGATTACAACGGACGGCATCGCATTCTTCGCAAAAATATAGGTTGTGCAATGGGTGAAAGCTTGCAGAGGACGAGGCCAGGGTCGGTGGAGGAGGAGCCTGTAAGTTTGACCCAGATATGCAAGGGCAGTAGTACTGGATGCTTGGCCACATGTTGCTCCGAGGAAGCGTTATCGGTGAGATAGTTTAGGTTCGGGTGGTGAAAGCAACTGGTCAGTAGATCTGATGAATTTTGGTATGCGATGAATTGCAATATACTTTGGCTCAACGTTGCACTCCACCAAATTGAATAGCATACATACAGACTCATTCTGCGTACAAATACATCTTTGCAGTTTCGCAGTACATAAGGTGGTGAACCTTGGCTCCTACATTTCGTACACAATCCTTGCGCCGACCCAAGCGTAGGGGTAATTGTGTTGGTACCAGTTGCGCACGCTGCGTCTCTCAGCAATGCGCGGAATCGTGGCGTAAGACCCACCCAACTATTAGAGGGAAATTCAAGTTAAACGGACAGAGAGCGAAGACGTTAATTTGGGGCAACATACCACGACTTGATGACAACCGTCAAAGAAATCAGCGGAATATCTGCGAACGATGGTCTGTAATTAAACTAACATCGAGTAGGCTTGCTTACCCTGGGTACAGTCGAGATGGAGTGAATCCCTCATACCCATCGAGCGCAGTCGAAGTCCATTCCCACACGCCGCCATTGTGTCCTCGGCCACTGAATTTATCTATCCCAGTCGTAGCGCTGCCAACCCTCCTGTCAGCACGGTCCCAACTACTCGAGTGTGTGCGGGGTCACGTACGGAACAGGGTGCCAATTCCTAAATCCGATGTTCGCACCGCCCTCGTAGCCACATGTGAACTTATCCATGAACACCCGAAGTTCCGGTTCAGTAGGGAGTCGTCCACCATTGACGCTTGCATACACCGATAAGTTGTCGTATGAAGTAAGAACGGGCCAATCCCAAGCGACATCCATCGATACGGGGCCATATAGCGTACGGACTCTAATCTCTCCGTCTTCAAGTCTCACCCAGCTGACAGGGAGCTCGGCTTTGTCCTTCCCGATATCCGTATAGAACGTGAAGAATTCACCGTTGGTAACGGGCCGCCAGGAGATTCTAAAGGTATCGACAGAAACCCGGCGCGCTGGACTCTCATTATCCCAGCCAAAAACGTGGCGCTCTAGATCTAGCGGCTTGGCAACATCTTCGGCTTCAACGTCGTTGATACCGAGAGTAACGGTTGTAGCTTCAATGACGACTGTTGGAGAAGAGGGTCTTGGGGCGGTGCTCCAAAACGCAAGCAGCGACTCCCACGGGGGGACAGTGAAGTCTGGAGGAGGGATTGTCCCACTTCCAGCTCGCTGGATAAGCATGTACAATAAAGTCTAACAAAGAATCAGAACAGCACCTAAAGAGAAGCGAAACCACCAAAACCTCCAGGTGCAGACCCTCATGTTCGTATGTCATAAAAAGCACTCGGGCAATTTTCCTCGTCAATTGAATGGTACCGCTGGACATATTCTCATACAACTTTGCGACTCGCTCACGTACGCGTTCCTTAAAGGACAAGATATTACTGAGGGACGGCCAGTCCTCGTCCTTTTGTGGGACCTCAGAGTGTGGCTGATAACACACCATTAACTCTTATAAAAATAGAATGAAGAGAGACGAACATGGCACTGAGTTGGGTCGTCTACATTAGGATCGATACCCCTCTGTCCGTGAACACCGTATTGAGCTATGTCACATGCGAAGGAGGACAACCTACCTCGAAAATAAACTGCAACACAACAATGAGTGCGAATTAATCCATAAGTAGTAACCCAAGACCAACCTTGAACTCTTCAGGCTCGGTGTGGGGCTCCTGCAGTAGACGAGAAAGGTGAATATCCAAGAATGTTGGGATATGACCGAAATAAAACAAGCAGACGTGGCGGAGGTCAATAGGCTTCTCAAAATGCATGGACGATGGAATCATGCGAAGAGTGACGAAGTCCCACGCGCTCCATATCTCTTGCCAATCTTGCATGCTTGGAACACCGAACCTTCTCCCAACAATTTCGGTGCTGGGTGTAAGCGATGACAATAAGGGGAACATGAACGGTGGACGCTCGAGTAACCACAGGGAATAGCGCGAGGTGGCATCCGTCCAACGCTGAATAGGCCGTAAGTTGGCGTCGGCGAACAACCTATGGGCATCACTCTCCGAGTACTAGGGAAGGTGATGAGAACCGAAGATCTAATGCTAAATAACCGTCTACCTTGAGAGACATCTCGATCTTGACAAGCTCATCCTTGGAGAAATAGATTTCTTCTTTCGTGCCTGGCACCGTGATGCGGTGAGAGTTCACGCACTTGAAGAACGCCTCATGAGCACCTGGAGCAGCGTGAACAACACAATCATGACCCCCGAATACGCTCACGTTTTGCTTCATCATAAGAGTTGGTGTATTGCCAGTCACTGGGGTCAAAGAGTTCCGAATCACCAAGCGAAGTCCCAGCTGCCTTGAGCCCATTCATAATAAAGTCTTTAGTGAGACCTTTAGGATCGTTGTAGGCAATCTCTATTTCATCGCGGCCATTGTTGTGATCTAGGCCAATCAAGAGTGTGTCTCCGTAACCAGCGCGTAAGGGCAACGAGCGAAGGAACCGGGCATCTTCGCCTCGTGAAAAATTGCCAATAGAAGAACCCAGGAATAAGAAATGGAGAGGAGGATGTCCTGGAGTGGACAGCTTTGTGGGGTCAGCGGCTTGGGTCCTGGCGTCTCCGGTAGATACACCCAGTTTAGGGGAAGGGTCGCGATGATCGTTCTGAAGCGTAATACGATTGGTAAATGGACCATCACTATCAGCGTAAGCCCCGCTGCCAACCGTGACCTCTAAGCCACCTTGAAGTATAAAGGCGACACCATTGTCATAAGTGCCAAGCATGCCTTTCGCCTCGATCTTTCCCTGGATAGCGGAGCCGACGTCAGAGTTAAGCAGCTGGATCAGCGTTCGCTGAATCTCTCGCTCTTCGAGGTCGAGCGCAAAGTACGTCATAGAGGGATCTGCGCTGGTTCCTGAAAGCAAACTGGCAAAAGCACGCAGTATGTGCGAGGTCTTTCTGAGAGCACTGTGGTAAATGTCAGTGACACTCTTGATGTAAAAGATGCGGTATCAAGCTTCGACAGATATTGTTCCGAACGCAGAGAACGCGATCATCCAACGACAAGCTTGGCAAACTTACCCTGCACCAAGCTCCAACAGCACCGGGTGTCCGCCGCTCGTCAGAAAACGACCCTGCATGATTCGCACCATTTCAGAAGCGCGGCTCCTAAGTAGTTCCTCTTCGGCCCCATACAAGTAGTACTCTGGCGCATTCACGGTAATTTCATCATAAAGTCTGAGGCCGCGTTCATCGTACAAAAGTAGGGTAGGCAACGTCTTGGCGTTGAACGGCGCACTGAGACCCCTAACGATAACACGCGAGATGTCGTGCTGGGGCTGATCTACGCCGCTTCGATAGTTTCGAATGTCAAGGATGTCGATTATGGCGCTTGCGTCGCCCATAGTGAAGCAATGGGAAGGATGCTGCGGGACAAAAGCGGCCTTTGTCGACGGTGGGAATGGATCACACCCGGCCCTCTTTATGCAGACGAGTCCTGGGGGTGCTGAAGTAAGCGGAGCCCTATAATGAGCCACCTCTGGAATTGAAGCTAGGCAGAATAGACCTACCCTCGCATCTCACGCCAACCCCACAGCACACCTTCGGCCGTAAGCCGACTGAACCCTTGATCGCGTGTTCGTCGTGGTCGTGGGATCAACGACATCGCTGGTTAGGTGGCCTGTTCGCTGACGGAAATGATACCAACTAGGGAAAAATGACATGAGGGCGTAACCCAACAGAGTGCTCTTACCAGACATCGAACGCGCATCGCGGGTTGGTAGTGGGAGACGGGCGAAAGTCCTCGCAAAGCCCCGGGCCTTGTTTATATGCTAGAACCTGAATCACGCAAGATGGCGACATGCAGCCATACACGTCATATCTACACAGCATCGCGAGCTCGGAGTCACCGGGTCGACAAGTTCCCAGGCATATCGACGCTCGAATGATCAAAACCTTAATCCCTGGAGTGTCCGGGGCTAACTTGCAGTCTTGGGGGCGGTGCCTCAAAACTTGCACGGTGGCGGAGGATAAAGCGCAGACTTGGGTGGCCCGGTTTTCTAACGAACAAGACTGCAAGTTTTTTAAAAAAACATCATTGTCCCATTGGGGAGCGATCGCTCTATGCGGGACATGCTAACTAATCGCTGGGACCCCGGCATCGCAGCCTGCTAGCCGCTAAATGCGACCTTTTGGGCAGGTCCGACGGATCTAACAGCGGCATATATTCTCGACCGTCGTCCAATCAAGGAGCTTGTGTCTTGTACTCGAGGAGCGATGGTGCAAGCGTGTGAACAAGCGAACGTAACGACGTTTGGGAGGCGAACGCGTTGGACCGAGTCGTCCTTGTCCTCAGTCTCTGTTCCTTGGCAGCCTGGTGGCTCGGGGATCGGGCTTTAAGCTTCAAGGTTCGAACGTCGTATTCCAATAGCAACTGATGGTAGGGGCCGCTACCTGTTATCCACCTTCGGCCGAAGTGGCGACTGGGGGCCCCATAGAACGAAATTGTACTCGCCGAACAGTGCGTGGCGCATGAACTTTATACTATACCGAACGAGCACAATTGCAACTTGTCCGGCCTTCGGTCTCGAAGAATCCTCAACACTCTCTCAGCGACTATCGCAGGACGTCCACCGCGTCAAAGTTAGCCTTTGTGGCCTCGTCAGACGCCAGGGCTCATAGGTAACCGGTCATCTTATCCTCCATGAAGCAAAGCCTTCGTGCCACAGCGGACCTAGAGTTGACTTAAAGGTTTTTTTGGATGGGACTTGTTGAGGCTGAGCAAGTAATTTAGATGTAGAGTGATGGCCAGTTGAGAGTCACATGTTTTCGGTGTCGAGGACAGATAGACAGTGACTGACTGGACAGTCGTTGAGCCTCTGACTTGACTCTACAGACGAGTGCTCGACTCACAGCCACAATTACCCCCTGGAGTCGGGCCTTGAAAACACCCAACGAGAGAGCTTATGTCAGCTGAGATACTTTCTCCGTCGTCCACACCCTTCGACGATGAGTGTTGCGTTTGTTCCTCCACCACCGGGTATGCCGCCCCCACCGCCGGGCATGCCTGCACAGACGAGCTTTGGACACCACGCATCATCTCGCATGCCTCCCGAAATGCTTGCGCAGAAATCGCAAAAATGGGTTTCCATGCAAAAGAAACGCTATGGCGAAAAACGCAAAGGAGGTTACGTTGATATGGGCAAACAGGTGTGCGGCTTCGTACGTCGCCATCTGCGTCGCTAACGTGTATTGTAGGATCTTCCCCCCGAACACGTTCGTAAAATCATCAAGGACCACGGAGACATGAGTAACAGAAAGTTCCGCAATGACAAACGTGTCCACCTCGGTGCACTCAAGTACGTGCCCCACGCTGTCATGAAACTTCTTGAAAACATCCCCTATCCCTGGGAACAAGTCCGCGAAGTCCCCGTTCTCTATCATATCACTGGCGCCATTACCTTTGTGAATGAAATACCTCGCGTCATCGAGCCCGTTTATCATACGCAGTGGAGTACTATGTGGCTCGCCATGCGCCGAGAAAAACGTGACCGCAGGCACTTCAAGCGTATGCGCTTCCCTCCCTTTGATGATGAAGAACCACCATTGGACTATGGTGACAACGTTTTGGATGTCGAGCCTTTGGAGGCGATTCAACTAGAGCTGGACCCCGACGAAGACGCTGCGATTATTGACTGGTTCTATGATCCAAAACCACTTGTCGATACCCCCGCCGTCAATGGCTCCTCATACCGTTATTGGTCGCTCACTCTCCCAGTCATGGCGAACCTTTATCGTCTTGGACGCACCCTTTTGTCGGACCATCCAGATAGTAATGCGAGTTACCTGTTTGACAAGAAGTCCTTCTTCACAGCCAAGGCACTCAACATGGCCATCCCGGGGGGCCCAAAGTTTGAGCCGCTTTATCGCGATATGGATACGTTTGACGAAGACTGGAACGAGTTTAACGACATTGGCAAGGTGATCATTCGCAATCAAATTCGCACCGAATACAAAGTCGCTTTTCCTCACCTATACAATTCCCTGCCTCGCTCTGTCCACCTGTCTCCTTACCACGTGCCCAAGAATGTCTATATTCGGACTGATGACCCAGATTTGCCTGCATTTTACTTCGATCCCCTCATCAACCCAATCTCTTTGCGGGGGGCAACACCCAAGAATGCTCCCCTTCTCTCCCACGAGGATAGAGTCTTTGGCCCTAATGGTGCGGATGAGGACGACTTTGAGCTTCCCGAGGATGTGCAGCCATTTTTGGAGGAGAAGCCTTTAGAAAATGACCTCACTGCGGATGCTATTGCTTTGTGGTGGGCTCCCGATCCGTACAACCGCAGGTCTGGTCGGATGAGGCGCGCTCAGGACGTGCCGTTGGTGAAAAATTGGTATCTTGAGCATTGTCCTCCCAACCAGCCCGTGAAAGTTCGCGTCTCGTACCAGAAGCTCCTCAAGTGCTATGTCTTAAACGAACTCAAGAGTCGTTCGGAGAAGGCTATGACGAAGAAGAACCTATTTCGGCAACTCAAGGCAACGAAGTTCTTCCAGACGACAAGGCTTGATTGGGTAGAGGCTGGCTTACAAGTGTGCAGACAAGGTTACAACATGCTCAACTTGTTAATTCATCGCAAGGTAGCGTGCCCTTGACGTACAAGGGCTCCCTGGTTAATATCTGCATTATAGAATCTGAACTATCTTCACTTGGATTATAACATGAACTTGAAACCTGTCAAAACGCTCACAACCAAGGAGCGCAAGAAGTCTCGCTTTGGGAATGCCTTCCACCTATGCCGCGAAATCCTGCGGCTCACTAAGCTCGTTGTCGACGCTCATGTTCAGTTTCGACTTGGCAACGTCGATGCCTTTCAACTTGCTGATGCTCTACAATATATTTTTGCCCATATCGGTGCTCTCACCGGCATGTACCGCTACAAGTACAAGGTTGGTGCTACCATATCGCCCTACCCCTGTTAACTCGTATGCCATTTCAGTTAATGAGGCAAGTACGCATGACGAAGGACTTGAAGCATTTAATCTACTATCGCTTCAACACTGGTCCTGTCGGCAAAGGCCCTGGTTGTGGCTTCTGGGCACCTGGATGGCGCGTCTGGCTCTTCTTTATGCGTGGCATCGTTCCTCTCCTTGAGCGTTGGCTTGGGAACCTTCTTGCTCGCCAGTTTGAGGGTCGTAATAGCAAGGGTATCGCGAAAACTGTTACCAAGCAGCGTGTAGAGTCGCACTACGATCTGGAACTCCGTGCGGCTGTGATGCATGATATTTTGGACATGATGCCGGAGTCTATCAAGCAGAACAAGGCCAAGACAATTCTGCAACATTTGTCCGAAGCTTGGCGGTGTTGGAAGGCAAACATTCCTTGGAAGGTTCCTGGAATGCCGACTGCTATCGAGAATATTATTCTGCGATACATCAAGAGTAAGGCCGATTGGTGGTGCTCGTACGTCTTCGTTTCTAGGTGGAGCAACTTTTATTGATGCATTACTTTCAGCGTTGCTCACTACAATCGCGAACGCATACGTCGTGGTGCTACGGTCGACAAAGCAGTCGTGAAGAAAAATTTGGGTAGACTTACTCGTGAGCGGTGCATTGTTTCGCAGTGTTAATACGCTGACAGTTTATCAGGTCTCTATCTTAAGGCTGAACAGGAGAGACAACATGGTTACCTCAAGGATGGCCCCTACATCAGTGCAGAGGAGGCTGTCGCCATCTACACCGCAACTGTTCATTGGCTGGAGAGTCGCAAGTTTGCACCTATTCCATTCCCGTGAGTTTATCCCTCTTTATTGACAACCTTCTCACATGTGAAACAGACCTTTATCATACAAACACGATACGAAACTTTTGGTCTTAGCTCTCGAGAAGTTGAAGGAGGCTTATTCAGTTAAAGGGCGGCTAAATCAGTCACAACGTGAAGAACTTGCACTCATTGAACAGGCATATGACAATCCTCATGAATGTGAGTCACGTTTTCTCAATCTTAGTAATACAGTAATTTAAGCGGTGTTAGGCTTATCGCGCATCAAACGCCTGCTTCTCACTCAACGTGCCTTCAAAGAGGCGGGCATCGAGTTTTTCGATACTTACGACAAATTGATCCCTTGTTATGACATCGAGCCTGTGGAAAAAATAACGGACGCTGTAAGCATACTTCTTATCTGCGCTTCATCATTAATAAATTGCTGGTGCAGTACCTTGATCAGTTCCTGTTCTTCGAAGCAGACAAGAGAGGGTTGTTCCCTGCCTGGATCAAGCCTGCCGACACCGAGCCACCCCCCCTTCTTGTGTATAAGTGGTGTCAGGGTATCAACAACTTGACTGACATTTGGGAGACCGGTGAGGGCGAGTGCAACGTTATGATGGAAACTGTGTTTTCCAAGGTATATGAGAAGGTCGACTTGACGCTTCTTAACCGTCTGCTGCGCCTTATCCTGGATCACAATCTGGCAGATTATATAACTGCGAAGAACAACACCGGTAAGGGTCAATGACTGAGTTTGGTGGTTGAAGTTTATGCGTCTTTTCAGTTTTAACGTACAAGGACATGGCACATACTAACGCGTACGGGCTCATCCGTGGTCTCCAGTTCTCCGCCTTTGTGTTCCAATACTATGGCCTTGTTCTTGATCTTTTGATCCTCGGACTGCAAAGAGCCAGCGAGATGGCTGGACCGCCCCAGATGCCAAACAACTTCTTGCAATATCGCGACTCCGCCACCGAAACGCGACATCCGATTCGATTGTATTCTCGCTACGTCGACAAGTTACACATTCTTTTCCGTTTCACAGCCGACGAGGCCCGGGATCTCATCCAACGCTACCTGAGCGCTAACCCAGATCCTACGAACAACAACGTCATTGGTTACAACAATAAACGCTGTTGGCCCCGTGATTGTCGAATGAGGCTCATCAAACACGACGTTAACCTCGGCAGAGCTGTATTTTGGAATGTGAAACAAAGTTTGCCTAGGTCATTGACGACTATCGAATGGGAAGACACCTTTGTCAGCGTTTACTCTCAGAATAACCCCCAGCTCTTGTTCTCCATGTGCGGGTTTGAGGTCCGCATATTACCGAAGATCAGGACAATGGGCGGAGAACAATTCTCATTGAAGGATGCGGTCTGGAATCTCACAAACGAGCAAACGAAGGAACGCACTGCGCAGGCTTTCCTTCGAGTATCGGACGAAGGTGCGTTAAAGTGACTGCAGTCCCTCCCTTTGAGATATCAAGACCACGTTTTTCGCAGGCGTCCAGCAGTTTAATAATCGTGTCCGACAAGTGTTGATGAGTTCGGGTTCAACGACATTTTCCAAGATCGTTAACAAGTGGAACACGGCCCTTATTGGTCTCATGACATACTACCGGGAGGCTGTTATTCACACGAACGAGCTGCTCGATGCATTGGTCAAAGCGGAGAACAAGATTCAGACACGAGTTAAGATCGGCCTAAACAGTAAAATGCCTTCCCGTTTTCCTCCTGTTGTGTTCTATACACCAAAGGAACTGGGTGGTCTCGGAATGTTGTCCATGGGTCACGTTCTGATCCCTCAAAGTGATCTCCGTTGGTCGAAACAGACCGACGTTGGCGTCACGCACTTTCGTGCTGGTATGTCCCATGAGGAAGATCAACTCATTCCAAACTTGTATCGTTATCTCCAGCCATGGGAAGCCGAGTTCCTGGATTCTGCACGAGTATGGTCGGAGTACTCGATGAAACGCAAGGAGGCAAACGCGCAGAACCGTCGTCTGACACTCGAGGACCTTGAGGATAGTTGGGACAGAGGTATTCCTCGCATTAATACGCTGTTCCAGAAGGATCGGCATACGTAAGATAAGAAATCTATGTTCTTACCCACACTGACGATTCCTTTCAAGTCTTGCTTATGACCGTGGTTGGCGGGTACGTACTGACTGGAAGCAATATCAGCTGTTGAAGCAGTGCGTCTTCTCCTTCTGTTACTTGCACCAGGCTAAGTTGGCACAGTAATCCCTTCTGGTGGACTTCACAAAGACACGACGGAAAGCTATGGCAACTTAACAATTATCGGGTGGATGTTATCGCTGCCCTTGGTGGTGTTGAAGGAATTCTCGAGCATACACTATTCAAGGGTACCTACTTTCCCACATGGGAGGGTCTGTTCTGGGAGAAAGCATCTGGCTTTGAGGAGTCCATGCGATACAAGAAGCTTACTAACGCCCAGCGATCTGGTTTGAACCAAATTCCCAACCGTCGATTCACGTTATGGTGGAGCCCAACAATTAACCGCGCGAACGTTTACGTTGGTTTCCAGGTTCAGCTCGACTTGACTGGCATCTTCATGCACGGCAAGATCCCTACGCTCAAGATCAGTTTAATCCAGATCTTCCGTGCTCATTTGTGGCAGAAGAGTGAGTCTGCACTATGTCCTGCGTGCAGGTTGCGCTTAAGTGATATTCTGCAGTTCATGAGAGTGTGGTCATGGACCTGTGCCAGGTATTCGATCAGGAGTTGGAACCGTTACAAATCGAGACAGTTCAGAAAGAAACAATCCACCCTCGTAAGAGCTATAAGATGAATTCGTCATGTGCCGACATCCTCTTGTTCTCTGCATACAAGTGGAACATTACTCGCCCATCCCTTGTGACCGATGTAAGTCCTTACTCATTCAGCCGCGCAAAGCTCATCCCCTGGTGTAGAATAAAGATGTTTTGGATGGCACGACAAGTAACAAATATTGGATTGATGTGCAGCTCCGATGGGGTGATTTTGATTCACATGATATTGAGCGGTATACACGTGCCAAGTTCCTTGACTACGTAAGTTGGTACGGTTGAGCACGATTGGCTTCTAAATCATGCTTTGTTAGGTGTCCGACTCGATGAGCATTTATCCATCGCCCACTGGTGTCATGATTGGCATGGACCTCGCATACAATCTGTGGTCGGCATACGGCAACTGGTTCCCTGGAATGAAGCCTCTCATTCAACAAGCTATGGCTAAGATTATGAAAGCGAATCCTGCCTGCCATGTCCTACGCGAACGCATACGCAAAGGCCTCCAGCTATACTCTTCAGAACCAACAGAGCCGTACTTAAATAGTCAAAACTACTCGGAACTCTTTTCGAATCAAATCATTTGTGCGTGTGCCGGATCCAATACATGAAGTGGCGTTCACCATTGATACAGGGTTCGTTGATGATACAAACGTATATCGCGTGACGATTCACAAGACTTTCGAGGGTAACTTGACTACTAAACCCATTAGTGAGCGGCCAATTTATTCTCGGTGTGGCCTATTTTACCGTATTCCTTAGACGGGGCCATTTTTATCTTCAATCCGCGGTCAGGGCAACTCTTCTTAAAAATCATCCACACTAGTGTCTGGGCTGGTCAAAAACGTTTGGGACAGCTTGCGAAATGGAAGACGGCCGAAGAAGTAGCTGCCTTGGTCCGCTCTTTACCTGTTGAGGAGCAGCCCAAGCAGGTGATCGTCACTCGCAAAGGAATGCTGGGTAAGCGACAACGTGTCCACATCTTCCCACCGCTTACCTTTTTGCCAGATCCCCTGGAGGTGCACTTGCTAGATTTCCCAAACATTGTCATCAAGGGCAGCGAACTACAACTCCCCTTCCAAGCGTGCATGAAGATGGAAAAGTTTGGTGATTTGATCCTTGTAAGTTTTAGGTCGCTCTGAAAAGGCTTGAGCTGACAAGACTCTTTTCTAGCGTGCCACACAGCCCCAAATGGTGCTCTTCAGTCTATACGGTATGCCCGATGTTCAGCTAGTGATAGTGACCTTACATCTGCATTAGATGACTGGTTGAAATCCATCTCTAGCTATACTGCTTTCTCTCGTCTTATCCTCCTCCTACGTGGCCTGCATGTGAACAACGAAAAAGCAAAGATTATTCTCCACCCCGACAAGTCAACAATAACAGAACCTCACTTCGTGTGGCCAACGTTGACGGATGATGAATGGATCAAGGTTGAGGTGGCCATGAAGGATCTCATTTTGGCTGTGAGTGATATCATTAACCCATAGCTAGTCTTTTGCGATGGCTCACTTTTCAATGAAAGGACTTCGGAAAACGTAACAGCGTCAACATCGCGTCGTTGACAGCCAGCGAAATTCGTGATATCATTCTTGGACAAGAGATAGTTGCACCCTCTGTACAACGCCAGCAAATGGCAGAATTGGAGAAGGGCGCCGAAGCCCAGGGACAAGTTACAGCCGTTCAAACGTGGGTCCCCCTTGAAAAACTGTCTGCTGTTCTACTGACTTTAACGTTAGTCAAACGACTAACATTCATGGTGACACTATCCAGACCGTTACGAGTAAGTGGACTTCTAGTGATCCTATGCGCACCGTGCCGAGTGACCTCATAATATTGCAGCGACGAGCTATGAGCAGCAAGTGTTCAGCAGTAAATCAGATTGGCGCGTCCGTGCTATCTCTGCAACACACTTGCCACTTCGTCTCCAACATATATACGTGTCCAACGACGACGTAAAAGACGATGCTGCTTCGTATACATACGTGCTACCGAAGAATGTTCTACGCGCTTTCATCACTGCTGCAGACTTGCGCACTCAGGTCGCCGCTTTTATCTATGGGACCTCCCCACCGGACAACAAACAAGTCAAGGAGATCAAGGCAGTGGCTTGGGCACCCCAGCGTGGCAGCAACAACAACGTTGAACTGCCAACCCAGTTCCCCAAGGATGACTTCTTACTGAAGGATCTCGAACCTTTAGGATGGATTAAGACCCAAGCCCTCGAACTCAACCACCTCTCTCCCACCGACGTTACCACGCAGGCGAAGTTTATGGCAGATCACCCTGAATTTGGGTCCTCGACAATCTGTGTTGCGGCTTCGTTTACCCCTGGCTCCGTCTCCTTATCTGCTCATTCGTTGGCTGTTGCCGGATTCGAATGGGGGCGTAAAAACATGGACAACTCGGCCAATCCGCCGGGCTTCAACCCTAACATGTCCGAGCGCGTGCAACTTTTGCTATCAGACCGTATTTTTGGTATGACCCTCGTACCCGAAGGCAAGGTCTGGAACTACGGTATCGGTCTTACCCAGTTGTGGTCACCCAACCTGCCGTACAGCATGATCCTGGACACACCACTTCTATTCTGGGCGGAAGAGCATCGACCCGCGGCATTCCTGACTGTAAGTTGATCTTCATCTTTAGATTGAACAACCGCTCATCCACTGGCCTCGCAGTTTGCAAGCTTGGAGCAAGGTGAAGACAGCGCGGATGTGGAGAATAGCTTTGCTTGATGTATCGCACTTCTTTGGTTTCTTTGCTCGTGTGTACTATATGTTGTTCCAACATTTAACTGTTCTCGCTGGCCCGGGTAAGGTCGACGTGTGACATGAGACGCACAATAAGTCAAAAGTAAAGTATTACGGGTTATGATGTCATCACGAAGCCAAGAGAAACAACCGAGTCACGGCGGGAAAGAGTTGCCTCTTCCTGATGTACAGGCCCAGACCCTCCTGCCTCAGGTTTTTGCGGCCGCTTCACCGTGAATATATGGGGTTTGGAGCCCCTCCGAGGCGGTGGGGGGGAAAGGGCTATAAAGTCACAGTCTGGCTCCAGCGGCAGGGCCCTCAAGCCGTTCACCGCACTCGATGACGGTGGCATCGATCGGAGATGGCTACGAAGTGGAGGCTTGGGGGTGGTCGGGGTGACGGGATTTGAAAGCTGTAGAAAGCTTGGGTTATTCGGTAGGGTCATTATATGTTCACCAAGCCCAAACGGGTGGGAAGACTGGAAACCGGGCGTGGGAAGGTCGTCGTCGTTGTCATCACTGAGATCCAGCGTGCTGACCTGAAAGGAAGGTGCCAAGTGGGACGGTGACTGAGTAAGAGGGGAAACGGGAGGGGTGCTCAGGATGCGCAGCCGTTGTCTAATGGATAGACTCCTTGGGGAAGGAGAGGCAAGGTCGATGGGCTTAGAATTTCTCGAGAGAGACGAGGACGGACGGGATGATGGTGCAGAAATTGGATGAAGGTCCGGTGTGCCAGTACTTGAGCTCCGACGATGGCCTGGAGCGAACACAACTTCGTCGGGTCGAGGAGGGAGACCAGACGAAGGAGGCGGTTTGGGTGAGGTCAACGATAGCCGCAGCGCACGCTGCGCGACAGAGCCTCTGAGAGACTTTCGGTGCGCAAGATCAGACACAGAGGGTTTACTCTCTGACACAGATTCCTGAATCGCTGGAGCAGGAGGGGGAGCAAAGTTGGGTGCTGGCCGCGGTGGCGGCATTGAACGCCGTTTGACTGCACCAGGTCTTGCAGATGACGAGACAGGGACCGACAAAGATATCGGCCTCGATGACACACCCTGGCCGACAACTGACCCTGTTGATGAAACAGAGGCAGTTGGAATCTGAGACCGACCTCGCGAGTCAGAGGTGTTTGTCGAATTGGTGCTGCACATTGAAGAACCAGAGGCACGTTTCCAGAATGTAGGCGACGGCGAGGGATCGCTTCCAGGGCCGAGTCCACCCTGGGACTGGAACTGGGAAGAACGAGCCGGAGAGCGGTCAGCGGTGTTAACGTAGGTGACTGGGACAAATGTGCTCGCTCCCACCGAGGCACAAGGCTTGCTTTCCAACTCAGACGGAATAGAGGGTGGAGGTCCTGAGGGTGGTGTAAGTTGTTTTGGAAGGGGGGCGCCTTGCCGAGACCATCTTTTGGTGATAGCGGGGCTTTGCAGGAGCTTATCCGATGGTACGGTTTTACCCCGGGGTGATAAAGGATTGGGGATCTCGCTGCCCAACAGAGTCAAGGCCGCCTCATCACACTGCTCGCCACCGTGGCCAGCACAAGGAGGCTGCATCTCCAAGCCCGGATTCGGAGAGGAAGTGGGTCTGCCTGAATTCACGCTGGACGAGCAAGGGGACACAGGCGAGATTTCCCTCAGCGTGACATCACCAGTGCTCCCAGACGAGATCCCAAAGTTGCCTGCAACGCTGCGATTGCCACTCGCTTGCTTGTACATCCTCTGCTGCTCGGGCGCAAGTGCTGCAGAAACGGTTGCAGGAGTACGCTTGCATTTCCTGGGAGGGGGTTGCAGAGAGAACGTCAATGCGCCTTGAAGTGGGAGAGAGGGTGTGGGCGGGGTGCTCGGGTCTAGGGGTGTGCTAGAAGAAGTGGCTTCGGGGATGACGATCGACATCTCCAGTGCGTCCCGCTCCCTTGATATCTTCAAGTCTGATGCAGTAATGACAACTGGCGGATTGGCTGAGCGCAGGCTCGGGGCAGGTGAACCTCGTCCTGGCACATGTGGGAGTGGTAGAGGCAGCGAGTGGGAGGGCGAAGAACTGGAATCCGCGGACGATTTAGTACGGAGCATGGTAAGGAGGCTAGTGCCCGCCACGCCAAAAGAGTCCTCTGCATGCCCAGGTGGATAGACAGAGGCGGGTGATCCATCGACAGAAGGTGAACGGGATCGTGTCCCGGAAAATATTCCCTTGATAGCAGTACCAGGCGATGGTGCCGACGGGATGCTTATCTTCAGGGAACGAAGGGATGGAGGAGGGGACGGTGAGGTCGGTGCAAGAGGTGACGGGAACGAAACAGCGGCTGAAGGTTTGGTCGGGTGGGTTGATATGAGACCCTGCAGATGCATCGAGAGCATAACATCGATGTCGCCCTTTGGTTCATTCCCCCCATTTGTGTGTACTGGAATATGGAGACCGGCACGCACAGCTCTGCAGTGACAATTAGAACACTTGGCCACCACAAAGTTTTAAAGAACTGTACCTCTGGGCCAACACCGCGCTCTTGATCGCCGCAATCCAACGCTGCGACTCGACGGGGTCAGTGATCTGCAGAAACCACATGGTATGCAAACTATCTTCCGCACTTGTCCCGCTTCGCTTTGCGGAAACGTCTTTTCCAGCGAGTTTAACCACGCTACCTCTCCCAGCTACCTCCTCTTCGGCAACGAAGATGACGCTATTCTCAGTGACCTCTAACCTCTCGATCTCCTTGTCATCCTTTGAGGACCCTTTGAACAAATGGACGTGTGTCTTTTGACTGAGAGAATGGGACGTGAGCACAATTATCCGGGGCTTCCACTGCTTCGCAAGCGCGTAGACAAGCAGTGAAGAGGGCGGGGTAAATTTTGGTAGCGTCGAAGATAATAGTGTGAAGGGGGACAGTGTGGGAAGCGTTGCAGGAAACGGCGGTATACTGGGTGGAGGGGAGAGGGAATCCGTGAGTGAGCCGCTGTCTGACCTTGGCAAGTCGTGTAGAAGCTCCGGATCGAGACCAATGGACTGTGCGGCCACATCCCGTAACCGTTCGCGCTCCTCGTGCTCGTAGTCCTCGTGTGCGGTTGTGCCACTGACGGCCGAGGTGACCGTGGTATTGTTGCGGGCACTGATTTCGATGACGTCTGACACGACGTTACTTGTGGGGGATAGCGGGTGGACGTTTGGTTTCTTTCGAGAGACGGAACCAATTTTCTTGCGAAAACCGAATGCACCGGACGCGGTTGCTAAAAGGCTCGTACGATGCCTGGACGGAAGGGACGACAAGTGTTGCTCAGAGTGCGACTGCAGGGAGATGGAGCGCAAAGAGGGGTCGTGTGCAGTGGATGATTCTGAGGACTTGGAGCCAGCGTTGTCGGCATCTGAACGAAACGAAAGGGGAACGAGTGAGAAGCGTTCTGGTACCGGTTGTCATGAGAGCACCACGCTCTGCGGTCCCTGGCTCCAAGCGCGGAGTGGTGGGGGGGAGAAACGATACTTACTGTAGCCATGTATGCGCCCGGACTCGAACGGGCTCGTGTCCGCGCTGTCGAGGGAGGGGTCTTTGCGTTTCAGTGCGGGTGTTCCTGGGGGAGCAAGAGGGGTGCTCGGGCTGGCTGCGGGGGGGGGCGAGGCAGCGGAGAGGCGCCTGGGGAGGCGGGGGTGGCGGGAGAGGGAGAGGGAGAGGGGCATGGGGGGACGGAAGCGCTGGCAAGAGAGGTGAGCGTCGTCGTCGCATCAGAGGCGGTGGAGACGCGCGGACAGCCACTTGCCTTGTCGTCGTGCATGTCGGGCAGCTGAGGCTCGGACTCGGACGTGGACCACTCTTAAATCGCGACATGGGACGTCGACAGCGTAGCAACGTCAATCTCATCCGACTTGTCGCGACACGTCGCCGCAGCACCATGCCAACTACCCCCTCCGCTTGTACGTCCCGTACGGCCCAACAGTCCCCGGCGCACCCCCCAGCATCTTCCTCGCTGCCGGCCCATCACCCCGGCGTGGGACGGCCAGCTTCGGCTCGACCCCGTCGACCCCCTCAGACCCGGTCCCGCTCACATGCCCAGGCTCCCGGACGTCGAGGCCGAGCAGACGTCTGAGGACGGCATTTTCACGCTCTAGACGCGAGAGCTCGCACTCCCGCTCCAGCGCCCAGTCGTTGTCCTCCCTCTGCCCAAACTCAAAGTCGTCCGACGGCGGACTGTCGCCTTCCGTAGTTAGACTCTGAGATCTCGGAGATGGGGCGTCCTCCCCGTTAAGGACGCGCAGGAGGGCGCGCAACGCGCTCGATACTCGCCCCAGCGAAATGGACTCCGCGGTCGTCGACGAAAGAACACGGAGGAGGTTCTCGGATTCCTTGGCAAGGAGCCTCGCTTCGTACTCGCGGATCAACGCGAGCTCGTGTTCTTGGACATCCCTCTGCACGACGAGTTTGGATCATACGCCGACACGCGAGAGCGGAGCAAACGACATACTGCCCTCGTGCGGAAAGCACCCATAACGCTCTCCAGTGTCTGCTCGTACTCCTTGATAAGGGCACCCAGTTGTTTGTTGTCGTGCAACAGACTCTGGTTTTCTGCCGCAAGAGACGAATTCATCCGTTCCAGTTCTGCGTCATACACATCTGTAGCCATGCGCCTGTGAGCCGACCGCGCGCGCACTTTCTCTGTTCATACAAATACCTTGAGGCTTGTCGAGATTGAACCTGTCGACGCAAGGTCTGCATACGCCTAGTCCCGCACAGTTCAGACGCACCTTCTTAGCACGAATCCAGTTTTGGAGTGAGAAGCCTGGGTCTGCGGGCATCAACTGAGTACTAGCTCGGCCAACAGAGAAAACCGAACCTTGACGGCCCCCGTGGAAGCATGGAGTGTTATTGAAAGAGACTTGTTCCGCGCGAGCTGTCCCGAGAGTTCTTGAATGGTGTTCAAGAGCTGGACAAGGTCGGATTCGCCAGTATTGTCGAGGATGGTCATCGCATGCGGCACCTCCCAACGTATGTATTTGCCTCCCGCTTGTGCACCGGTGCTCCACCCGTGGACTCACCACTCTACCAAACCCGGCCCACAAAGACCTGCCATGGCTGCACCAACACCTCAACGCACATCGATTGTCCTCTGTGGATCGTGGACCGACCTCGCTGCTAGGACGACTATATGATGCCCCGTCGTTCCGATTGCTCGTCATCGACATGGCTTCACCACATAAATCTCGCCCCCTGGCTCGTATGAAATCCGCACCTCTACGACTAGTCCAGCGCGCACCCAACGCGAAAACTGCAAGTGTCGACGGCGCCCCGACCATACTAGTCGGTGTCGCTCTCCCTCAGTTTGATCTGGAGAAGACGTTCCCTGCCATCTTGGCTCCATTCTCGCTCCTTCGTAGGATTCCCGAATCACAGGATATTAATGCGTTACGCGCCCTCGCTCCCGTATTCTCTCATTGCCTTGATGCGATCTTGCACTCCGTGGCCCATCTCCCCGAGCATATGCCCACTAGTCCCAGGTACCATGTTGCATTGCGCGGGGTCGTCTTCTCAAAGGACACGTTCTTGGGGTACGTTGGCCATATTCCGCTACACGACCGGCCGTCATCTCGTCGGGAAGCGATTCACGTCGCCATGCAGTATCTTGACTTGACAATGTCGAGTCTCAAGAGTTTCTTGAGCGCTGCCGCCTACGAAGTAGCACAGTTGAAGCCTCTGCCACAAATCCCTGCCGAAGATGATCCCGCTTCGGTCACGGATGAATCTTGTCTATTAGCTTCACGCTCGCATGCCTCCGTTGAGGGTCGCCATCTCGGTTTGAATGCATTTACTTTGGCGTCACGCTTGGCGGATGCACTCGATCGACCACGAAAAACAAGGGTTTCTGCATTACTCAAACCCCTCCGCACACTGCGGAGGAGGCCTTCTTGCCTGGACTCAGTTTGTCTCGATTCCGTATCCAGCACATTGATCAATAGCGAATCGGACGACCTGGGCCATGGTTACGTGCATGTCTCTGTTAACATCCGCGACTCGTTGGCCCAATTTCCCATTTCGATCGATCCGACTGCCGCCACAACACCCCGCCTTGAAGATGATCCAGAATTGTGGAAAGATCGTAACGGGTTAGCCCAGCTTGCATCTCTCAAGGCTCTCGTGCGGTATATGACAAGCTCCGATGCCGACAGCGATGTGGAGATTGTCGATGTCTTCTTCTTATGTTTTCGCTTCTTCTCGAGCCCTAAAGAGACATTCGACGCTCTTGTCTCCAGATATGACGATAGTATACCCTGTCAATCTTCCTCCGTGACCCAATCACAGTCTATGCAGGTCAGGATACGCATCGCGAGGCTGTTATACCTCTGGGTGGACCTTCACTGGCGAGCAGAGGACGCTGAAGTGTTGACACCTCTCACTCAGTTTACCTTCTCTCGCTTGGCACAAGACATACCATGGGAGGCATCCTTGAAGTTGGTTTCTTCATTGCACCAAAGGGCTTGCGCCGGCGGGGGGTCTCGAGGACTCAGAAAGGAAAAAACGATCACCCGCGTGGGCGCGAGGAATCGACAGGAACTGCTTAGTAGCACCTGGGAACCACGAGACAAAAAGTCGATGATAAAGAGCGACTTCTCCAAGGTTAAACTTGAGCACTTTCACTCTCCCGGAGGACATGCCATGCTGGCACTCCAAATGACACTCCTGTTGTGGGAAAAGTACCGTGCTTTCGAGCCTGAAGATGCGGTTCGGTATTTGATGACCAGGAACGGTGACGATGACCCACAGGCGTCCCAGATCGCGCGCAAAGTGGCAAATTTCATGGCTTATGAAAGGGCTGTACACCGGTTTGTCATGGACAGCATTGGGTCTGCCGGATCGGTTCAAAAGCGAACCGAACTGACGGAATTTTTCCTGGAGTTGGCCACCGTAAGTTCTCCCTTGACAGAACGACGGCGGTCGGTTAACTTGGTAACAGAAATGCCACGAGCTCCGTAATTACTCGGCTTCGTGTCTAATCGCTCTTGCCTGTGATCGACCAAGCGTGCTTCCTTTTATTGCGGTACGCAGCTTTCATGATTGCAGTGAATGCTGACCTGTCCTCGTCTGCCTGCCAGAAATTAAAGCTCAGTCCAGCTCATGAGCGAATGAAGGCCGCGTTACGGGACTTTTATACGCGGGAAAACCATCACATGGCGGGCTATAAGCAAGCACTACAAAGTTGCTGTTGTCCCGCCCTTCCCGGAATGAGTAAACACTCTCTTACCTGTATGGGGCAGACCCACTTGACATATCAGACAGTGCTTTTCATTCGGGAAGTTGCACGTGGATGTGGGTCGGGACCCTATGACCAGCATCCTGTTTTCCCTGGGCCTTGGCTGATAAACCTGAAACGCTACCGCCCAATAACATGGGCTGTTAGAGGTATGTTTGAGTCCCTGACGCATTTGACGGTAGTCAATAGTTCATGCAGCGATGGAGAAGTGCCACTCCCCGTTCAGGATCAGGCGTGTCGACTACATTTGCGACTGGCTTGAACACGTTTTGTCCGAGTACATTGTAGGTACTGAAGCAGAGTGGGAACGACGGATATACGACAATTGGTATGTCAACCTCAACTGGACTTGGGCAGGAGGCGACGGTTAAATTTGTCTTTTTGATCTCTGCAGCCGTGGAGCTGGAGATTAGCATCATGCAGGCGTGGTGTGGAATACATTTCGGATAGGATTTTTTTCCCGGATTTCCTTGGTGTTGAGAAAAGTCGCTCCTTGCTCGATTTCTTATGCACTAGAAGGCGCAATATCCTTATGGTATTTATTTTTCTTATGTAAATATAAACCCCGGTCGTTATTCTCAAATGCATGGTGACACCCCAGTAGATTGCGGTGTCTGGTGCTATCGCATACATGCATGTTTGCGTACATAATCACATGGCAGCAGTGCTGGTGTCACTTCAAGCTGGATGAGCACGGGCTGCCTCGATTCGTCTCCTTGCGATTTGACGTCGGTTCAGTGATGAAAGGGGAGTGGCGACTGCATCCTTATCCTTGCTCCGCTCCACCTCCTCGCCTGAAACGCCCAATATAATTTCGACGTGGCAAGGGTGGCCCTGATAGGGGTTGATGCGACCATGTGCACGGTACGTACGACGACGAGTTTTCTAAGCCGAGGATTTAGTAACTTGATCATAGATCAGACAGTTGCCAAAACATACGGGCGCCTGCTGAACGACGATGTTTTTGATAATCAGATCTTCGAGCTCCAAGTTCTTTGCATCAGCATTGGCCTCTGCATTCTTCAAGAGACGAGTGATGAACTTGACGGACTTCTCGGGCCAGCGACCTTGGGTCGTCTTGAATTGTTTCGCCTGACTAGCACGACCGACGCCACCCGAAAAACGGCGGAATGGAATGACTTGTTTGTGTTCCACGACGTCGCCAAGGTAGGCGTAGGCCTTGGTCAATTTCAAGCCTGTTAGAATCGTTGGATTTCGGTTGACCATGTTCATTCGGTCATAAACGCACCCGAAAGGGCAGCGCCGACCTCACGCATATTCTTGAAGTGAGTGCGCAGGTACTCGCCACGGGCACGAGCGGCTGTGCGAGTGGTACATGATCAATGAGATCGACACGGTGAACTTGAATGGGACACCGACTTTTTTCGGGGTTGGTGGCGAGGGCGGCGGCGGCGTAACGGACTAGACAGACGACATGGTAAACAACGCGCAGAAGCAGGACGCCGAAATCGCACGTACCCATCTTGAGGAGTCTGTCGAACGCGTTGTACGTTGGATGAGCGTATCAAGCTCCTGGGTGGCTCAAACCTTATTTCGATAGTTTTACGGAAATTACCGAGATAGAAGTTTCACGTGACTATGTCTCTGCCAAGCCAATCGGGGCAGGGCAACGCAATTACCCGAATTCCGCTTCAACCAGCTCATGCCAGGGAACAATGATAGCCATGATTCGTCCGGAGCTACACCTGGCCATCACTCCAGCATCTCCCTCTCCTCGCAGTCCACTGTGTTGACGTCCAATGGTGCGTCACAGGAAACGGAGAACTCCAGCAAGCCATCTGACGACCAGGTGCGTATGCATATACCATGCAGCGAAGAGCGCGTCACGAGTGCAACCGTAGCTAGGGGCACTCGCAGCGCTCCTAGAGAGAGAGAACAGGATAAAAGAAGGCGCAGAGAAGTTTCTGAAACTCCCCATCACCGTAGGGGCTATTATAAACTATGAGGAACCGCACTAAGCCTGGTCTCATAAGGACACGATGCGGATGCAGGTTGAGTCAGAGTTAGAAATGGCCACAAACGAGATAGAAACGCTCACCAGGAGAATTGAACAAGGTTAGGTCATTTTCATTATGCATTCACTGTCAATTCATACCACGCACCTCCAAGAAACATCGCGTGGGAAACGAAGGAAGAATGGAGTCGGACCAATGGCCAAACGCAAGTTTGCCGGGCAAGCCCCGCCGTCCACCATCCGCTTCAGAGCGGATAGCGATGACAGGGATCGAGGTAGCCACTTACTGATAAGGTTGTGTGGTGTTATTCACCAGCTCTAGCAGACGACTTCATTACCGCGTTGAACCAGGCGAATTCTTATCTTAAGTCACTCATCACTTCTTCCCGCCCTGGTCCGTCTCCTTCAGCGATGGCATCGTCATCGAGCATCTCTGCTAGTCTCACAAATTCTGAGCTTGATAAAACTCGCATTGACATCATGAATAAACTTATCAGTCTTCTTCAGCGCAATCTTCGCGTCCGATACGAATTAAATTTGTCTGAGCTGGTCCAAGCGTCAGTTCTGTCCCCGTCTTCCTTCATAGCATGCCAACTCATGAATTATGCAAGTGTAATACCATGCCTGTCAGACAGATTCTCAAAACATTGTCGTGCAACGGCGTATAGGCTCATTCGTCATTCGTTGGTTGATTTCGCCTCGATAGAGGAGTTGCATCGCCAACCTTTGGAATGGTTCATAGTAAAGTGGTGTTGTTTACTTCTCGTTCTGCTGTGTGTGAACTTCTTCTCTAGGTCACTTGCGCGCGACAATAAACACGCTATTGAGAGAGAGCAGGTCATCAAGCTTATTCGTGCTGTGACTGATATTGTATCCGAGAAGCGTGACAGACGAGGACACACTGGTTCAACTTCGATTCCGCTGTCTGAGCCAATAATGCGGGCGTTCGTTGCTGTTGCAGAGCATGCGGAAGATCCATTCAGACAAATCTGCGTTCAAACACTGGCCGAGATGAGTTCGTCGAGGTCCCGATCGAGTTAGCCCTACGTCCTGATCGTCTATTTTAGGTTTGCTTGATATCGACCTGATTGCAAAGGCAGGTGGTATCCGGTTCCTCCTTCATGCCCTTGGTGAGGGCCCAGTGGAGATCGGACCCATTCTTGCAGCTACATTCCTTCACATCATCGACTCCCCGCGCACTCGTGCTTACTTGCGCCTAGGTATCGATGTCGAGGTAGGTTGTGAAACCATGTGTTCGATTCCTCTCAAACCCCCTCCCCCAAGATTGCACTCTTAGCGGTGACTGATGCCTACGGGCGCGGTCCTGACCACGCAGAACGCATGAGGAGTTGCACGAAGGTCATAGAACTCATGCTTCGAACTTGGAGCGGTTGGTGCTAAATGTTTGATCTACCCGTCGCTAACGCTATGCTAGGACTCATGTATTTCTGCATGGAGGATCAGAGAGCGATCAAATCAATCGTTAATACACTGCGGATACCTTCCCTCGACACAAGGGTATATCAATTTCCCCTGGGTGCTTAAATGCCGAACTGAGAAAATATAGGAAATCATTCTCGATATGTTCTTTGATCTTCTTAACATCAAAGCTCCTGAATGGTATAAGACCTTCATTGATGGCCGTCGTTTGACGAGTGAGTGACTTGCGCTATTGTAGTGTGAAATTCATATGTTTTGTAGTGTACCGTAAACCTCGGAATTTGCCTGAGCGCATTGGTGAAAACAAATCCCCAGAGCGCTCGCCCGAAACACTGAAGCTGACTGATCAATACATCGCTCTTCTGCTTTTAGTGTTCACTAACGCGGGTCTACTAGACGTAATCACGTTTCCCCTGTGCTTGGTCACATCCTGATGCTATCCTTAGGCGCTAACTTGCATGCTGGAGGAGAGTACCATTGGATCCAACTTGACGCGCAAAGCTACCCTGCTCATGGCAGAGGTGATGCAAATGGCGAATAGGGTTTTGCCACTCACGATTGCAGCAAGTATACAGGCCGTCCCTCGCGTCTTCAATCTCGCATCAGATTATAATCAAGGGGAGCATAGGATTGTTGGAACATCAGCAATATCTGCCATTGATAGTTTTAATCGCAACCGTGCAAGGCTGCAACCCAGTGGTAAGGGTACGAGACCGAGGTTAGCCTCCTTTGATCCCTCACGTCATTTATTGGAACATCATCCTTGTTCAGGGCTAATTCTGCAGAAGATGCTGTTCGACGAGGGCAGCGTCAAGTTGAGCAAAGTAAAATAAAGATCGGCATGCAAATGGACGACAAAACGTTCCAATCATGCTTACTTGAGACTCAGGTGAATGAACTCATGTACACGTACCTGTTCCAGTTTACACCGATGTCCTCTAGGTCATGCTCACCAAGGACAACACAAAGTGGAACTTTGACATGCTTCAGGAGTTGATCGATGGACCACTCCTCAACCCAAAACGGCTAGAGGAAGCTATCAAAGTTTCGCGCTTCATGCGTCGCCTCGTGTCGTTTTTTCACCCGTTTTCGCATCGTTTTTCCGATCTACCCCGCAAACAAGTGAATTTAGCACGCAGCCACTTTCGTCCTGCTCTTGACTCATGATGGCTGTTTACAGGCTAATTTTCGGTGGGTGCGATTAGGGTGTAATCTCATTACGACCCTTCTTGCGAGCCCAGATGGCATTCGCTTTCTCATGACGGAGGATGATTTTCTTGATCAGATTGTGAAGAGTTTTGCCCAGCTCGATCCAGTGTGTACCCCATGATTTATACGTTCGCCCTGCTGACCCCGAGGAACAGTTCAACCCCACTCCAGAGTCTGATCCAATCTTTTCCAAGACACGCATATCGGACACCTTGACTTATGGCTACTTTGAAATGTTAGGCACTCTTAGCAAACATCCGGAGGGACTAGAGTACGCCACCTGTGTTTACATGATATCATTCCCTAACGTAATCTGTAGGCTCATGGAAAAGTCGAAGATCTTTACTGCTTTCTATCACCTCAGTGAGCTTCGGAATCGCGAGGATCTCATAACTGCGGTGATCACAAACCTGGACTATACCATGCACGTGTTCTTTGTCCGTTTTCCGCGGTGCCGAATTTAATAAATATGTAGTGACGGGCACCCCCGTGTAGTGCTTTTGAAAGCTTTGACATCCGAAGATGTTCACATACGCTTATTTGCAACGAGCCATCTTGGCGAACTGATCCGCAACTCCCTCTGCCCGGTCTCATGGAGTTTACGGCTTCTCCTAACGCAACTCTATGATCCTTCTCCAGAAGTGTGCGAGATGGCTATTCAGTTCCTTGAAGAGGCCTGCGATGTCATGGAAGTGCTCCAGCTCGTCGTGGAAATGCAACCAACGATGGACCATCTTGGTGAAATAGGTCATCCATTGTTGCTAAAGTTGGCTCTTACCACGGCGCGTCCCGAAATCACCCGGCTAACATGATCCCATTAGATTCATGTCCACTCCAATGGGCTTCCGGTACCTTTACAATGCTGGTTATATTGACAGAGAGATGGATATGTGGTTTCATGTAAGCAAACTGCCCCCTTGTTGGCACTTCGGCTAACAAACGGTGTACAAGGAACGAAACACCTACTACGTGGTCCAGGTAGAGATTTTTTTGGCCAAAGTGTTCAGTTCTGAGGCTACAGAAGATGATGAAGATGTTCTGTGAGTGTCGTGTTTCTGTTTTGGCTCTAGTTTTAATCAGCACAACAGTGCCTTCGATGGAGTCGTCCCACCTCATTTTTACGGGGAAATGTCCAAAACTGAACTTGGTTGTCAGGTCTTGAGTGAGAAGGGGCACTTTGCAGAATTTTCTCATTTCATTCGGCAGCATGGTCTTGAGAGTGAAGATCTTGAACTCATCTTGAAGCTCAAAAGTATTCTTTGGGCAGTCGTGCGTCATTTAATCTTTTTTCCTTTTTCCTTTTTGTTTAGTCCATGCGATCCTTGGCTGGTTAATGTTTACAGGGCAATGTTGGCGCCACTGGAGGCGGCTTGCCATTTCTCGAAGAGGAAGAGATAATTCCATCAATTCTTGACATAGCAGAGCACTCTCTCATACCTTCCGTACGCGGGTGAGGCGAGAGAACGCAAACCTCGATAAGGCACTGAATCGGCTCTTAGAACATGTTTCTTTATCTTGGGATTGATATCATCGACGGCCCAAGGAGCCGAAATATTGGATGATTATAGGTGGGAGGCCACTCTATCACCACTTGGCCTTCCCACTGGACTATGTGTACCGGTGGATTTGGACCGGTTTATTTCGGTACGAGTTGTACGCATACGAGATCGTCACTCCTAATTTTGATCAAGCTCCCTGCCTGGGAACCGGTTGAAGTCAAGGGCGATGCAGACGTTCGCCTACTTCCACCCGCGGCACAGACCGAACTCGAGGTGATCACTGCAATCGATAATCTAAGCAACACGGTGATTGCAAACACTGCTTCCCGTTCCCTGGCTAGGTCAGTTCTTGTTGAATAAATTATTGCTGACTGATCTTGTTGTACTAGGATGAAGTCACGACCCGAGTATCGTTCCGCCTTCACCTCTCCAACAGTGTTTTTCAGGGCCCTTCACATCATCTCTACGCAGCGTTATCGTCTCCCCGTGCGGAGATACATTCTCGATCTATTCAGCGTCGAACTTGACCAGGATGTAATCAAGACGATTTGCGATGCTGCTGTGTCCCTCCGCGCACCGCCGTCATTCAAGCAATCCGAGGCTCACATTAGCCGTGTAGTCAGCATGCTGGGTCCGAAACACGCTGGCCGGGAGTCTGATAGCGACGTGGAGGAGGACGATTCAGAGATGGACGACGTGGCCGAGGAAGCCGCCGTCAAAAACAACCCCGTCATCATGCTGCGTCCAATGAGTAGGATTATTGGGTTCGACACATGACGGACTCCTCAATTGATTTGCCATTTTCGTGAGCAAGACCATTGTAATTTATGTTGCATAGCTCCATGTATTATATACCCAATCGTCCCCTCCCCAGGCATTTGATATAGCGAAAAAGTTGTGGCAGGCGTACTTGCCTCGATTTTTCTTTCTTGTTTTAAAAAAGCGATAGGTGGTAGTAGATCGATCTTCCGCGGTCCCGAATAATCCGTGCACGAAGCGAAGCGGGCCCTTTGGTCACTTCGCGGGCCGCCTGCGCTCGTCTTGTGTAGCCCTGCAGGCCGCCCAGCGGTCTCCTTTTCGCACTCACCCTCTCGCTACAACGCACTCGACAAAAATGCCAAGTGTTTTTCTTCTCGTCCGTTGTGAGCTCATCTTCGTGGGCTCAGGGAGCTCCCGCTCGGCGCCCAGCCCGCCCTCGCAGCTCTCCCTCTCCCGCGAAGGCTTGCTTTGGGTCGGAAAGCCCCAAGGGGCTTTCGCCCACCCTACCATTCACTCGGCGCAGTGCCGAGTCTCCTGGGATCACGCCGGAGCGCATGAAGTGCACGGAAGGTGGATCGGACGCCAACAAGTTCACCCACAACTGCCCGTCCCGAAAAACGAATGTGCGCCCAATTCCGGGACAATAACATGAAGCGACGTGGCCGAAGAGACGCCATAATAGTAGGAGACCCTGTAGAATTTAACACCAGTGACCACACGCGCTCGATCGACGGTTGAAAGTTGACGATCACTGGTACATAGTACGTGGCCGTTGAAGTGGACGTCGAACAGCCGATTCTGCCGCCCTGGCAAGTACGTTCATGATTCAACCAAATGCTGAAGAACACGCTGTTCAGAAATCATTTATCAGGTTTCAGGTTTCAACCTGCGGTGCCAGTAAGTACCTTGCTTTCTCCATTCCTACACAGAGCAGCCATGTTGTCCTTGTCATCGCCAGAAGAAACGCACGGGGGACAACGGGTCCCTGCACATCACGTGGTAATTCTTACGTACTGTCACGCCCATCCCTAACCAGTTCGTGTCCTCCACGTCGACCACACCGACATGGTAGTGTTGGCCGGATGTGTATTTCCAGCAGAACTCGTCTTCCAGCTTCTCTCTCTCTCTGACCCTCGAGACGTTCTCCGATGGCGAACGGAAAGTCACCACCCCGATGCAAAACCCACTCCCATGCTCACCGTATAGTCCAGGTTTCAAAGTGGTTCCACGCCATCACCTGCGACGCCGCACTCTGGAAGTCCCTGTACACCAATTCATCACACCCTCGTCCGCCGGGCCCATTTCCCATGCAGTCCCACACCTCACTCGAGCGTGCGCTTGTAAAAGCCATGCGGCTCGCAGAGTCATGGACGACACGGCCCATGCGCGCGATTTCAAGTATCGTGGTTGACGTCGACGAGAGAATAAGTTCGCTTTGGAGAGTCCACTGTGGACGGTGGTTCGTCGTGTGCGAATTGGGCCTGCGATTCGTGCTATGTGATGTCGATCCTGCTTCCAAGCCGCGCCCTACGCGACAGGTTCTCTGGGAGCAGGAAGAGCGGTCGTTCACGAATTGGGATGTGGAGTCGGTGGTGTCTGCTGAAGGACACTTGATCCTGTATATCTTCACGTGGACCGGAGTTTTTCCCACGCGTTGGTACGTTCCCCCTATCCCATTCCTTTTCACATACATTTATGCATTTTCTTACAGGAACTTGTTGGAATTCACATTGGATTTCAACACTGGCGAGCTACGTGATTCCGCTATCATAGCTCTCCCGAAGGGCTTTGAAATTGCAAGGCTCTTGCACGGAATGAAATTGTACGCCGGAAATTCTCAGTTTCTCTTCATTCCACTCGAGCCTCGCGGATGGGTTCTCGACACGCGTACACACCTGTTCTATGAATTCCCGCAGTCCGACAAAAAGGTATGCGGCAGTTTACAGACGCGACGTGTAATTTATCGGGGGCACTAGACCGACTTCTTGCTCAAGCAGGTGTTATTTTCTGACGCATATATTATCGCTGTTCTTCCAGTCGTCGGACGGAACACTCCTGTGCAAGTTTTCACACACCCTACCCCCGGAGCCCAGGGCGGTAGTAACCCCCCTGTACTTTGCCTCGCCCACCAATGTGACATACCTACTGGCATTACAGACATCAAGGTTACCAAGCCTACTATTGAATCTACCACCGGAGCCATACGCTTGAGGGTTGTAGGTTGCCACCCGGATGCCAGTCAATTTCAGGTCATTTGCATCGATTTAACGCTCCCAAGGTATTCCACGGTATTACCGATTACCGTCGACGAACGCTACATAATGATCCCGAAGGAGAGAGTGCAGATGAGCCGGTATGAAGCGTGGTCCCAATACATCGACGTATCGGAGGATGGGTACGTGAGGGGCTTTTTTAGGGGAAAGAAGCGAAGGACGAAGAGACCATGGCCATGGGAAGAGCCTGAAAACGAGCGCATTCTTAAATTCGCGGTTGACACGACTCAAGATCGATGGGTTATCACTCGCAGTTTGTTTGTACCTGCCGAGTGGGATGAGGAGCCTGAGGAGGTGAGTCTCTGGGAGAGAAGGAAATGCCTGTTTGATGGAGTGAGGGGGAGGTTGTGTTTTCCTCACCCCAGCGAGAACGACAAGATGATGATTGTCGATATTGAGTAGGCTTGTCACATTGCGTTGTTGAATCTACGCACGGCATTCGTCTGGGTAATCAGCTCTGCATCCAGGGTATATAAGTACCTATTTACTGAAACACTTTTGATGCTACTACATGCGGTGCATACCGCACGACATCTGGTGCCAAGGGCACACGTACGCCAGAGACAAGACCTGGATGCAGACATCCCCAACTCATACGCCAAGTATGCTCACCCACGTTCGCTTCCGCCCATCACAGTATGGTGCCCAAATCGGTTGGCGAAGCCATCAGCACCAGGGCCCGGGAGTGGGAACAGATTAAAAATCTTGCCGGTTTCGCCCACGCGAATCGTTCCTGCGGCTTGACATTGTATACATCCGTAATATCCGACTTGACAGTGAGGGCAGATGCCAGACCATCGGAAACTGGCCTGGTAAGCTGTCGGACTATACACATGGGTGCTATTACAACACAAAAAGCGGAGTCCCAGCGTTGGGACTCGGACGTACGTCTGAGTGACGTCGTGGCCAAGCTCAACATGGACGTACCCGGCAACATGTAGAAATTCAGGATGTCGGGAATCGTCGTACCCTGATAGCCGGTCGGACCTCCATGAGCATCATAATATCAATATCCTTGGTCCGTCGTTCCGTTTAATCCCTTCGCATGCACGGGATGCTGATACTGATACGCGCGCCACCGTCAGCAGGTCCGGCTTATAAAACGAACGAGGTATATGACCCCTATGGAGTCCGCTGGTAATTCTCCTTGACAAGAAAAAAACGTCACCCCCTTGCCAAAGGAAACAAGACTCACCTTTCTTCGTCAAATGCCTTCTCCACTATTCGTTCAATCCCATCAAAGCTACGCGCGACATTCGGTAGGCTTAGGCTTCGAGGTAGCCACTATCGGCCACCGCCAAATAGATGGGTATAAGTAGTGTAATTGATCCGGGGTTAAATAGCCTACCAGTGTATTTACACCCACGGGCTGAGGATTTGACGCACTGAATTTGTGACGCGTGGTACCAGGTAATCATGGTATTTGCTTGATGTGTTGTCTAGTATGTTTCGTTACAAATTCTGCATGATACCGACGTCCTGCATATGTCGTGCCAGTGTAGAATGCACTCGACGGTGTATCCCGCGAGGTAAAGGCCCAGTCGAGCTCTGAATGTCGGATGCTAGATCAAAACGGGGATACCAGGTACCTTAAACATGATATGAGCCCCATCGTTGAGGGAATACCCAATTTTCTGTATGGGAGTATGGCACACGAAGCCAACCTCCCAAGCAAGCGCATGAACGTGTTGAGGACAGAGTTACTCGTGTGTTGAACCACACAGGGGGTCGGATGAGGTTGACAGCATGAACACTTGGATCTGCTGTGAGAGAGGGAAATCGGGCGCAGAGAGATAGCACGTCAATATGCTAGCCAGAGAACTACAAGGTGCCTGGTGCCCGGAAGATGCACTTCCAATGGTGACCACACGTTCGCGGCGAAGGCCTAGTCCCTGAGGTCACGTCGCCAAGTGAAACGAGGCGATTGGACCTCGGGTGTTGGTACTTTCGGTGTCTCCAGGATGTGTGCCGCGGAAGTGACATTCTGCTCCTGGTTTTTTCTCCTGTCGGAACGTCTCCGATAATGGTCTTGTGGCAGTTGTGAGCATCGCTCCACTCTGCAGAGATGACGCCGGCAGGTGAGAGGACAGTCCATATTTCTTCGCGAGGCCAATCCAATAGTCTTGGATTCAAGGATGCCATGAGATCGGTTAGAGGTACTCATGCACAGCCACTACGGCGTACACCGGTCCTCGGTTCGTCGAAACAACATCCATGTCTCTCCTTCGCACCTGCCGTGTTCGACCAAGTTTAAGTGGGTTGGCGTATACCCGTGGCCTCTCGACAGACCAGCCTGCGCAAACCCAAGTTACACCCGCGAAACCTGAGGGAATACAGATCGCCGAACCCGTTCACGGCGAGGTTTTCACCGCTGATGTAGTCAGCGGTGCACCTGGTATGCGTCTCAGTCTCTCGTTTCATCGCAACCGACAAATGCATTATACATCCACAGCCGAGCTCCATCATCGCGCGGTGCGCATCTACCAGCCCGCACGCAACACGATGCAAAGCGGCTCTGGAAAATCGGAACGTTGGCGCATTGACTGGGATGTTCTTCAGGGCGCCGGCCGTTGGGAGAATCCCTTGATGGGCTGGGCCAGTTCGTGAGTCGTTGTCGTGCGGGCTTCGGATCATGAATCAATTCGTGCGCCAGTGCGGACTACATGCAAGGCACACGGCTTTCATTCAAGAGCAAAGAAGACGCCGTCCATTTCGCTGAAAAGCAAGGCATGTTCGCTTTTTCTCCACTACTTCCTTCGTTGACGTCTCAGTGTTCGGTTCTAGGATGGGACTACTACATGTGAGTTTGCGCCCTCTCGAGCGCCTATTTCACCGACTTTAATTGTATAGTCAACCGGGAGCAGTGAAGAGGATCCCTCCGAAAAACTACTCGGAGAACTTTGTATACGTGCCTCACAAGTTACGCATCATGCGTACCAAGTAGAGCCCATTAGCATCCCTGCTGTAGATCCCGCTCAATGTCATTCCGCGTCGTGCTGATGGCTAGCTATTCTGTAAGGGTGGCAGACGTATCATCTCGCCAGTCCTCGACTGTGGACAACATGTCTGATGCTAGCATGCACGACACACTTTCCAGCACCCGAACCACAGACCTTGACGGTGATCCCTGGAGGAGGCGTCTGTCTCCTTAGCCAAATACTGACAACCTCGTTCTTGCTAGTTGGGTCAACTCTTCCTTTTGTGAGAAAATATCTTCCTGATGAAGTTCAGGCACATTCGATGAGCTGACACGTGAAGGGGGCCGCGTGCAACACCTTGTCCGGTGTTTCCTCGTTTTGACGCCACGACTGTACATCGGGTGTGTCAGTTTATGCCCTGCTCAACATGTCCATGAGGTGGTTATTATGGGCAGTTGCACCACATGGTTCTCAAACTTAAACTGCGCACGACCACTGAAATGGTACAACACCGGACAAGAAAAAAAGGGAACTCGGGTGCCTTGGACTCCTACTCATGTGCAGTAAATCGTACCAATGTAGATCCCCTGGTAAGGGCCCAGGTGATTGAGGATATCGCCGTCAAGGATGCTGGGCACTGCTCTGATAGTGCATTGAGCATCTGTCGCGTCGTCATAGCCTGAATGCCAGTCTGCATGTTACTAGACGAAACGTGGAGGATATGGGTTGCTATGTCTACCTGGGCACATGACTGCGTCGTTGGGCTGAACGATATGAACTTCACCCATGACATGCGAGAAACCCAAGACGCGATCTGGGACGATGGGAACGATATCTTTTTCATTGTTTATCCGCTGGAAATTGTCAATCTATAGAGAGACGACAGCCCTTGAGCTGCTTTGAGGAAGGAACAGTAAAGGAACAAACGGTTGCGCTGAATAGAGCAGCCCACGCGGCGTTACCAACGCGAG
Organism: Boletellus ananas; assembly: GCA_038089895.1. Lineage (NCBI taxonomy): Eukaryota > Fungi > Basidiomycota > Agaricomycetes > Boletales > Boletaceae > Boletellus > Boletellus ananas. The sequence continues at coordinate 18,360 of JBBPLS010000072.1, read as the reverse complement.
GGGCGCCATAGGTGACGCCTCTGATAGTGATACTGGGTGGTAGATTAAGGGCCATAAACAAGGAGTCAAGTTCGGCGAGTGCCCCTCCGAGGGAATGTCCCACCTAGAAAGGTCGATACAAAAGATAGGGGAAGAAACGGATGCGTACGAGAATGACCGATGTTGCGCCATAGCGAGAGATGAGAGACTTGACCTCATTGAGAATGATTGCAGCCGTCTGTGCATGTTCGTTGGCGAAGCCACTGTGGACTAGGACACTGTTATCCACGCCAGGGAAGAACGTAGAGTCAAGGTTCTCCATGACAATGTTGAGATCAGTGAGATCAGAAAGGCTGTGAACAGGTAAAATGGTATAGCCTGAGGGGGGAGGGAATAGTCACAATTGAATGGGATCCGTGCCCTGGTGAGCGACTACGACGGAGTCGGTGGAAGCCCAATAGCCAGCATAGTCTCCAGAAAGATTATAAGAAAAGAGCACAAGAGAAAGGGAACAGCTACTCTTACAATACTGGATGGCGTCACCGTCACCACCAGTGAGAGAGACGTGAAAGTCTGGGATAGCCCGACAAGCGTCTTGGAGGATGTGAGAAGGATGGATTCACAGAGACGAAAGAAGTACGACCACAAGTCCAGTCCTGCACGACGGAAGGGGAGCAGTATGCAGCCCTTGCAAACTGGGTGTAGGGGGCAAGAGCGGAGAGCTGACCGGCGGTCATGGCAACAACGGATGAGACCTGGGTACCACTCGGAAGAGGATGGATAAGTACAGCAGTGGCTCCGAGGGTGGAAAGGAGAACGAGGGAGAGAGTGGGTGGGTACATGGGTGGGAGTATGGACACATCTCACCTGTCCGTATTATCTGCACCCAGCGCGGGGAGAAGCTCGGGAACAATGGGGAAAGAGCACTACCTGACCTCGGGCTAGTGAGGTCGTCCGCCCTTTGTCATTTCACTGTCTCGATGCCGTGCCCAAAGCGCAGAGATCCGAACCTACATGCTAGCAAGGTGCGTCGAGAGATTCCGACACCAGCCCACAGTCCAAACGGCACCCTCCCTGACGTCCTCGGGCTTGATCAAAGCCCGGCGCTCCCTGGTTGCTCTGGGCTCGTGTAGTCATATTTGAGGGACAACTTCTGACCTCGATCGACAAGGGTGATTAGGTTTCCACTAGACTTATAGTCGTATACGTCTTGATCGCCGCGTAACGTTCGGCAGTGCACCACAGATTTCTTCCCCGACGCGCGCCTTCTCCCGTATGGCTCCACTGATCCGCAGGCATTTAGGATTTCTCCGGTGAGGCGACGTGTTGTTGCGAAAATCATCCCGGAAGAGATCCAGCTGGTCACGATTACCAGACGTTCCTTATCCAAGCCCCTGCTGGGGCGGAGTATCCATCAGGCAAGCCGTTCTGTGTAGTGAACCTGGCGAAACGTCTCGTAGTATGTGGATCATCCTTGTACATGGGTTCCAACGATAGCCTTATGTTGCCCGCTGCCGAGTATCCGTCCGCTTCCTGGGCATGGCACAACTATTCTGGTAAGCCTTTTCAAAGAGAGCAATGAGGTAGCATACGCTGACCCCTTCTCGATCCACAAGCTTGACTCGGACGTCGTTTTCGAGTCGCCCTGTCGTCCCGCGTGTCCATTCGCCAGGAACAGCGACATGAACCGCACGCGCTAGTGCAAGCGCCGGCGTCCCTTTGCACTCTGATTCATGGGTCAGGCAGCATAGTCTTATGAATACATGTTGAAGCAGGAAGGGATCCTATAGCAGGAGAGGGCGACCCACGACCGTGTCCGGGACCTCTGTCACCACTGCCTCCCCGCTGGCTCAAGCCCTCCACCTAGCCTGCTCCAGCGTTTCGCGTTGGAACGGGGGACTGTCTTTGGGTTTGTACTCCTTTAGATCTCGCCGGCTGCCTGCGTACGGTGCGACCGTGTCCTGCCAATGTTGTCGCTGCCTCTCCGAGTCTGCAGGCGAGGCGGCGACACCGACAGCAGAGGGATACAGGGCCTGTGGTCGGAAACCAGGAGGTGTGGATCGATGGCGTATTAGCTACCTAAAAAGGGAATGATGTGGCTGCACTATAGTCGCGTACGTACTTAAGCCCGAAATGTGCGACGTTCGCTACATTGACCTTGACCTGGATGATAAGTATCTCGCATGCCATGGAAGACCGCCTCCCTCCCCGTACCACCTCAGACACACGGCATTCTCGGGCCCTCGATGGCGACCAGCCGTCCTCCTCGACATTGAAGCGACCACTCTCTCCCTCCTTTGAGGCGGTCGAGGACGAGATCACGAGGAAGAGGTTCAAGGATGGCCAGTCAGAACACATTGCGCAAACACCGATAGCATCCACGTCTAAATATGATGCCCTCGTCGAGGATCTTGCTCAGGAACTCCAATGCGGTTGCTGCGCCGAACTCGTCTACCGACCAGTCGTCGTGTCGCCCTGTCAGCACTTCTTTTGCGGAAGGTACTCTTGATCGATGTATCCAATGCGTGATTGTTTGCTAACAATGCTGCAGCTGTTGTGTGCTTTGGATCAAAGTAAGTTGTCGCTGACTGTCGGTCCCCAACGCCACATAATGGTTCCGGTTGGCACTATCACGGGCTAGTCTGGATTCCCCTGATGCGTGGTCGTGTTATTTTCTGCTGTTGGGACGTCACCTTGAAGAAATACAGACACTAACTAGGTCGATCTACAGAATGGTGGGACCAACTGTCCCGCTTGCAGAGGGATCTCGAGTTTTGTCACGCCATCTCGCCCTCTTCAGACAATCGTCGATGTGCTTTTGCGTGCGGAACCCTCGAGGACACGCACAGAGCGAGAGCGAGTTCAGGCGGATGAAATATATAAAGCCGGCACATCGATGCGGGTGTGTGCGGTGATCCATACTCATCCGGTCGTGTCTCAAGCATTCCTCCAGATTCCGACCCCCCGAGAGGCATCTCCAGAGCCAAACCTCAACCAAAATTCAGACTATGCCCGTCCCTGTCCACACTGTGGGCCGGATAACACGTATGGATGGAGATGTCCACAACCGATCATAGACTACTCAGTCGATCCCGAACAAGCTTGGCATCTCGACGACGGCGCACCGCCAGGGCATGCATATTGCGGGAATTGGTGCGCGTCTCTTCTGCATTGCACCCTAGTGTTGTTGACTGTTCTCCAAGTGAGATGCTGCTCGCCCTCGGAGCCCCTGTCACGACGAAATGCGACTTTTGTCAGGTCTCATTTTGTGGAATCAACGTCCAGGGTAGATGCAATGCGTCACCCTTAGTTGCACAACATCCTCACAGTATGAGCGACATCGGCGACCTTATTCAATCCTCTGAAGTCTACGAATGTTTCGAGAACAACACTGTGGAAGTCGAAATCATGTTGGATTATCTGACCAATGGACAAATCATTCCAAGACAAATATATCGTGATGTGAGTTTATGAAATTGGCCAGGGCCTAGAGTTCCTGAGATTCGTGGCTGTAGATCGTGCAGCACCTACAATCACAACCCACCGGGTTCCGGCCCCTGATTGAGTCAGACCTTTTCGTGGACATGCATAATGTCGCAGCGGGGACCGACGATAATCCTAATGCTCCGAGGACTCGCATTTGCAGGCACTGTGCAACAGAGGTTCTACTCTGGGGCTTAAAGGACTGGTGGATCCGCGAGCGTCAAAAGGGGCACCTGGACGCAACCATTGCAAATCGTCCGGATTGCGAGCAAGGTGGCTCATGTAGTCGGCAGAAGGACCTTGGTACGTTGCAGCTTACGTCTCAGTTTTGAAGCGGCGTCTGACACTCCCAAATTCTAGCGCATGCCAAGGAATGTGAGCTACTATTCTCCGTGATGCTCCATGCCTCAAATCATCTGACAAGTTTGCTATATCTGGCAGACAACCACTTGATGTCTAGTTCAGCGACCCGGTTGGCACACGAGTCACCCGATGGCCTTCTTGGGATTGAAATGGCTGAGACAGAGATGCACCACCATGAACCGGATTTCGCGCACGATGCCAGGGATGCTATTCTGGCACCGTCTGGTGCAGGGGCGGATATACCTCTCGAGGTCGGGAGCGCTGCTGACGATAGACCGAATGTGCCATTGTCATAGGGTTGATCTGAATGAAGGCAGTTGTGATTGCGACAGCATTTGTCTGGACTATGCCGCGCTCTTTTCCCTCGGTTTTCATTGTATATGGTTGGGAAGGTGCATCTACCATGTTGTCCCAGGCCAGACTTGTAGCTACCATGATACGTGTAAGTTTTACAATACAGTAATGATGAGTACTCTCGAATGGATATCAAAACATGTCAAAAGAGCGGCGAGGTATGTATATATACTCGAAAAAATATCTATAAACCGAGCGACGTAGATCAAACAACGCAATGCATGACACGTACGAAAAGTAAAAGTTCCCTTATAGTGCGTTCCCAAGTCCGTCATACATGGCGACATCATAGTCCCGGCGCCGGCTGCGGCCACCTGACCGGTTCGAATAAACTGAGGCCTTTTCCAAGGCGAGTGCTTTGCGCCGCTGACGCTCCTTGAGCTCCTCAGCAAGTCGCTCTAGCCTGGCCTTTTCTTCCGCCTTCTTCATTTTCTTCGCCTCTGCTTTCCGTGCTCTCTCTTCCTTTGCATCTTCCTTCCTAGAGTTTCTCGACGCGGTGATGCTCACGGTCGGCGACGACGACGTTTCCGATCCAGCATCCGAGAATTTGGACCCTTTAGACCCAGGTGAAATGATACGAGTCAGGGAGAGCTTCCCGCCCAAGCCTGGACGCGGGGGGTGCGTGGCTTGCTTGTTCGCAACTGCGAACAGATTGGGCTCCAGAGTGGGCGACGGGGAATGGGTGGCGATGGGGTACGGCGCAGAGATCGGTGGCACGTTGACACGGAGGTTCTCGATGTTCCGATTCTTTGGCCGGATGTCGACCGCCCGAAGCGATCGCGCGGGTCCTGGACCGTCCGAGCCCAAAGGAGAATCCATAGGTGCGAAGATGATGCTGCCGGAGCTTTGCGAGAGACGCCGACGACGTTCCCCCGTTATGGCGAGAGTAGGTGAGGGCGGAACATGGTCGAGGGGTGTTCTCAGGGTGTCTGGGCTTCTCGGACGAGAATATGATTGTGAATGCGACGAGCTGGCAGATGTAGTCGAAGAGGAAAGCGATGGAGTATCGGAGTCGCTAACACTCACATCGGTGCTGGATGGTGTGCGCACCCGAAGACGACGCGGAATGTGATAAACACCAGAGGTAGAATATGGAGTATATGGGTTGTCTTCCGGAAATGATTCTGATTCTGAGTCGGAGGAAGGGAACGAGCTAGCTGGAGAGTACGAGGGATGTATAGGAGAAAGAGGCTCCTCGTACTCCATAAGAAGATAAGGAGTGATAGGTGCCTTTCCTTGGCGGCGAGGGCGGGGCTTAATAGTAGCATCCAGATAATCATCAAAACCATCATCCAAAGCAACTGCAGTCGCTTCTTGCTCTTCAGCGAGACTGCGTGTATGTGAGACAGCCGGGGAGAGCAGCTCTGCAACGGCACACAGCTCGAAGTCCGTGTGCGCAGAAACGATGCTGAAAGTCCTACTGTGGTTTGACATCGTCCAATACCGTGGTGGCGTCAGAGTGCTCTCTGAGAGGGTCGCCTTATGCGAATGTCCGCTTATTAGAGTGCCTGAAAATGACACGGAAGCCGAAGTTCGGCCGTCATGAGCGAGCACGGCTACATAATGCGCGATAAGATCAGAACCCCACTCTTTTATCCACAAGCCGACGCAATCATGTATCCTACTTACTTTTTTTTACGACATGGCTCCTGTTGATCCCAGCGTTTTGTTGGTCGGCGGCTGGTGGCCTGGTGTCCGGGGCGCCTCGGGGCCGGGCTGAAGATCCAAGGGTCTCGTCTGATCCTCGTCCCTGATGATCGCTATCACCTGGATCAGGATTACGATGACCTCCGCCTCCACCACCGCCTTTGCTATCTGCGCGTGAACGGCCTGTCCTTTTCTGACTGTACGACTAGACAGTTGCAAGGTAGTATGAGTTCCGTGCACCACCACACTTTAAACCCATAGTGAAACCCTCACCATGACTGTCTTCAGAGCGCTACACGAATGCAAAGGAGTAAATACACCTATGATACCCAGACAATGTAAGAGAGCGCACCGTATCTGGAGACTTCGACAACTACAAAGCGTTGCTACTTCGTAAACTCCGACAGAGGTGGAATTGGATAAGGCGCGGTGCATTGCATGCTTCACTAAGGCTTCCAGGTGTGTTATGTGATATGTGTCGGCAAGGATCAGTAATTGACTCAGGACCGCAGGAGCATGCTGAAGAGGAGTAATGAGTGCGAGCGAGTAAAAGTATTGCAACAACGCCAGTGTAATTGGGTACGGTTCCGAGAGGTGGAAAGCGCGCGGCGTCAGCCGGGGGTCTGGACGGGGCTCTGACGAGCCTGGTGCTCCAGGAAGGTCCGGAAGGCCGACGTCCATGGAAGAGGAGGGTAAGATTTCGGCAGCTTGACGGGCGTGCTCCAGAAATCTTATCCGTTGTTCCTTGAACCATGGCCACCTGTTTTCCAAGGTCTTTCGCGAACAGACTATCTTTCGCCCATCATCACAAACAACCTCAAAATCTGCCAAAACGCCCTCTTCCAACGCAGACAGACCAAATTCCTGCATTGGAACATCAAGCTGTAGTGACGGCGGTTGGTAAATGCCGAACGACTCCAGATCGATTACGGCGACGTGATCCCAGCTGAGGAGTCGACGGTTGTAGTCTTCTACCAGGTTCCCATTGCGATTCCCGAATATGACAAATTTATTGGCGTCTGCCCAGAGACACGCTCGGAACCATGACCCAGAAGCGACAGCATTTCCTGGATCAATGCGTGACCAGGTCATTGTGAGCAAGTCGAGCGCCCAAATTGAGTAAGATTGGTACGTCTGGGCGAGGTAGGTGCCAGCGATAATGAAGTGAGTACCCAAAATTGCACCTGAAGGAAATCGGAGGCCCGGTGGGAAGGAGGATCCAGACATTGATGTGGAACGATCTGTGATCGTAAAGTCGGTGTCCGGTAATGGAGAGAACACTTCGAGCTCGCGCTTAACATCCGTGAACTTGAAGCATGTCGTGAGTAGGGAACAAGGTGACAAACCAGGAGCGTACATTGTAATTGCTGTAAAGATAGATATCGTTTGGAAAGTCGTCAGTTGGGGGTGCAGAATATGGGAGGTGAACAAGAGTCTCGGTAGACGTGTACTCTTGGGGGGAATGGGAAGACTTGTCAACACGAAAACGGGACCCCGGAGAGCCTAGAATAGCCATATTGTCAGAGGCGTGCGACTCCTCCTCGGGTAGCCGAACGCGTAGATTAGCAGATACGGCTACGCTGCGATAGGTACCACAATGATGGGGAAAGTTCCTCCGTTGCACCCAGGCTTTTCCCAGGAGATCGTACACATGGACGTCATCCAACCACATGTTTGATAGATCTTGGCCACCGATAATGAAGAGCCTGTCGGCTGTCACGGAGGAAAGGTGTGCATATCGAGGCTTGGGAATGAGCGCTTCGCCAGGTGCATCCGAAGAGACTCCATTGGTGGACAAGCTGGGGAGCCAGCGCCTCGTGGATAAATCAAAGAATCGAATGTCATTCAAGACGCAAAGATCGTCCGCGTTGGAGGAGTTGGGGGTGTTAGCCATCCCGCCGAAAATGATGAGTTGACCGCCCCCTGAAAGCGAAGTGAGTGGATGAACGGGGGGGGGAGTAGATGACTTGCATATTTCGGCGCTGTGGAAATAACGGGGTTGAGGCACATCGTCGTCCGGAAACGGCGTTATCTTCTCCCATGTGAATGTGTCGAGATCAAAGATGTAGAGGTCGGAGACCATGCGTCGTTCCGTAACCAGCCGCCCACCCTGGTGAACGATCAGAAGAGCGACGGACGATGGAGGACGCTGTGACTCACAAACAGGTACATTTTGGAGCCGACGACGGTGGTGGATGCGCCCTGTGAAGCGTGTCGGGTGTGGGTGGGGTGGAGCGACGGGACGGGCTTACGACGAGTTTCGCAGGGACATCGCCAGACGTTTTCCTGCAGAATGTGGTGAGGTCGGATATGGAATGCATGAGGTTAGTGCGGGTAGGGAGGGGGGAGGAGGGGGAGGGGGAGGGGGAGGGAAAGTGCGGGCGGAAGGAGGAGGGGAGACTAAAAGTACGAAACCGAGCACCCTCGATCACGCTTGGTTGCCTTGATCTGAGATCGCTCGCCGACTCGTGCCGCGCGTGCCGTCCGTGACGTGATACGCGATCCACGTGCCTGCAACTTTGGATTTTCGGGCACCGCTTCAAACCTCGAAACGAGCCAGACGGCCTGCCGACGACGTGCCGAGGTGTCTGCGGGTGTCCTGGCAGCGCCGGGTGGTCGTGCGACGAGCTGGTGGACGAGTTTCCAGGACGAGTGGTGCTTATCGGCTTCTTATCGTGCTGTGCGTATCTGCCAAACCTTGGCTAGTTTCCCGCTTTACTTACCTCCCCGTCCACGAACAGCAACTACTTTGACGGAATGGAGCTATTTGCGTCGCTCGAGACGCCCATGTACCTCACGAGACGGCAACGAATTACACATCCGCCTGGCCGCACAAATCTACAATGCACACCTGTCG
>JBBPLS010000071.1:0-87191 GCA_038089895.1 Boletellus ananas | reverse complement strand
AAGAAGATGACAGTGGAACTCCGACAATAAGACGAGAGCGAAGGAAACAAACACAAACAATCAGCCACAATGTGGCTGAGAAGCTAAATATGGTAAACTACCCAAAATGCACTAAGTGCACAATCATGGCTCCAACAGGTAAACCACCTAAAATGTGCTAAGTGCACAATCACAGCTCCAACACTACTGCCTATATCCACATTCAGAAGGACAAACATGACATGCTGCGACCTCACTACGAGAAGTGCGTGTTCATTGGGTATCCCGAGGGGTACAAAGGTTGGAAGTTTTATAACCCAACTACTAAGCATACAGTTATCTCTGAGCGCGCTGATTTTGATGAATGCATCGCTTCTTCCATGCCTACAGCCCTTGCAAACACTCCAGATGCCACCCTACTGCCTGACGCCCCTCCACCTTCCCCTTATGTCCCACCTTCCAGCAATATTGCAGATGACGAGGATTCAGACGGTACTGGTGTTCTCTGTTATGAAAATGCGACCAGAGCTGGGATTGAACCAGCGACCTCCTAGTTGTACACCAGGTGCTCTAACCACTGAGCTATATGGCCGAGGTACCAGTGTTAATGCCAGGGGGGTTAGTCTAGCACTATGGAGACGAAAACTCCATTGGGATGCTTTGCCCTTAGGTCTTATGTTATGTCCTTAGGTTTTACTGCAACACAAGATTGCACATGCCCAACATTCTCCATCCTGGGGGGGGCAACTGATCCTGATGAGGAGCAGGATGTCGACCCCATTACTCTGATCGCAGCACCAGCACCATTGTCAGACCCACCTGTCACACCACCTGCACCCTCACGTGCACCAGAGCCAGAACCAAGTCCTGTGGGCATTGGAGCACGGCTGCCTCGCAGGAATCATCAGCGACCAAGAGCATGGTGGAAGCTAAGTCCAGTGCAGATCGATCCTGTCGAGGACTCAGACAGTGAGGAAGAGGAAGAAGCAGATAGCGCATGATGCTTCTCTGCAAGCACTGCACACCCTAGGTCACTCAAGGAAGTAATGAAGCGCAAGGATGCTGCTGAATGGATACAGGCTACTCTGGATGAGCTCACAGCCCATGAAAAGAATAGTACATGGAAGCTCATACCACATCCAAAAGATCGTCCTGTGATTGGGTCAAAGTGGGTATTCACTAAGAAATATCGCGCTGATGGCTCCTTTGAGAGGTACAAGGGCCGATTGGTCGCACAAGGCTTCTCCCAACGCCCTGGGTTCGAGTACCTCGAGGTATTCGCCCCTACAGTGCGTCTTCCGACCCTCCAGGTCATCTTAGCTCTAGCTGTGATTGAAGACCTTCATCTCTGGTCTGTGGACGTGTCCAACGCATATCTAAATGGTGGCATGGACTGTGATGTGTATATGGAGCAGCTTGAGGGATTCGATGAGGGAGACACGAAGGATACAGTCTGCCTGTTACAGAAGGCATTATATGGCACCAAATAGGGCAGAAATCGATGGAATCGCAAGATGCGGACCACACTCAAGTCCCTGGGGTTCCAGGAGACATACTCTGATGCAGCTGTCTATATCTACACACAAGGTGACGTCCGGATCATTCTACCAGTCTTTGTCGACGATATGACATATGCATCCAAGTCTCTCGATGCAATCAAGCAGGCGATCGCTGATCTGGGCAAAGATGCGAAAGCTGTCAAACAGCTGGAGCTGAGCAGCTGGAGTCCACTGTCAGAACTAGTCTATTATGGTGAGTCTAGCAGTTTACACACCTGGAGTCCACTGTCAGAACTGAAGAAAGAGACAGTGAACTCTGACACGAAATATGAAGTGAACAAAACAAATGTAAACACTGTGCCACAATGTGGCTGAGAAGCTAAATGCAGTAATCTAGTCAAAATGTGCTGAGTGCACAATCACAGCTCTAACAGCCGAACACGCAGGAAATGCAAGTCTTTGTTCCAGTGACCCCACTGACATCTTCTCCTCACTCCAACTCGATGCTGACCACAACTGGAATGCAGACTCGGGCGCCACTTCTCATATGATGCCCCATCGTCATTGGCTGCGCAATTACACTCCCAAACACATCCCAATCAAACTCGCTGACAATACTGTGGTTTATTCTGTTGGATATATGATTGCACACTCAGCGCATTTTGCATAGTATTCCTTATTTAGATTCTCCTTGGTTACTGCATTTAGGTTTTCAACCACACTGTGGCACATTGTTTACATTTGTTTCCTTCGCTTCGTACTTCGTGTCAGAGTTCACTGTTGCTTTCCTCAGTTTCTGACAGTGAACTCCAGGTATGTACAGTTAGACTCGCCCCAATACATTAGTTTCTGACAGTGAACTCCAGCTGTACACCTCCAGCTGTTATCAGGTTATGAGCCCTGTGCTCTAGACGCACCCAATCCATTTTTATCACCCCATGAAAATTTTTCACCACCAAGCTCACCACCAGTCTCGCTCCCCTTCTTCGCTCTCCACCCACCAACATGTCATCCAAGCCCCAGCAACACACTACGCGCATCCAGCCTCTCAATGGCTCAAATTATATCACTTGGAGCGAAGAAATGAAGGCCCTCCTCCGTTCTAAAGGCCTCTGGTGCCTTGTTGACAGCAAGGAAACTCGCCCATCCACACCTGGTGCCAACCAAACAGCTTGGGACATCAAGCAGGACAAGGCTGCAGGTGAGCTCATGCTCAACATCGCCCCCGACCAACGAGTCCACATCTGAGCAGACCAGGACAACCCCACTGCAGCTTGGACAGCACTTAAAAGTATCTTCCTGCAACAAAAGGCAAGCAGCCGCTTTGTGGCCTACAACGAGTTCTTTAGCATCAGGAAATGGCCTGACGAGTCACTACCAGCTCTCACTGCTAGAGTTGAGGAGTCTATGCTCCATATCAAAGACCTTCGTAGCTCATCCTTCGACATGAAGACTCTGGATGCCGAACTAACCTGCATGGCCATGATCTGTGCCCTAGGACCAGAGTATTCACACTTTGTCTCCTCACTCGCTCTACTCACCAACCTCAATAAAGACAAGGTGAAGGCCACCTTCCAGACGGAGGAGCTAAACCACTGTCCTCGCTCAGATGCCACTCCTGTGAATTCTACACTCACCACATCATCATCCAGCTGCGCATGTCCTGCGAATGCGCCCTGCTCCTTCTGCGAGAGGCATGGCCATTGCCAGTGCAAATGCCGCTCGCTGCAATATGCAAAGAGGCAACACAAGAAGTACTGGAACAGGGACAAAAAGCCAGAGCAACTACAGGCAAACAGTATTGAGGTTGCTGAACATGCAGGAAATGCAAGTCTTTGTTCCAGTGACCCCACTGACCCTTTCTCACCGCTCCAACTCGATGCTGACCACGACTGGAATGCAGACTCGGGTGCCACTTCTCATATGACGCCCCATCGTCATTGGCTGTGCAATTATACCCTCAAACACGTCCCAATCAAGCTTGCAGACAACACAGTCATATATTCAGCTGGAGTCGGGTCAGTGGTGTTTCAGCCAGTAATTAATGGGAGGAGCAGTCGAGCAGTCGAGTTCACGAACGTCCTACATGTCCTCGAGCTGCACAACAACTTACTCGCAGTTCTGTACCTCACACGTCGTGCATCATTCCATGTCCATATCAATGCAACTCATATGACCTTCTCTCACGAGCCAGGCAAGCCTCTCTTCGTCGCAACAATCAATGCAAACAATGCTGCATTCTTAGATGGAACCACTGAGCCTGCGACCGAGTATGCGCATGCAGCAACAGCAGCACCACTCGATCTATCCCTCTGGCATTGCAAGTTCGCACACTACCACTTAGCAGACATCAAATCCCTCTCTGAGCGAAACCTGGTAACTGGATTGAAGCTGGAAAGCAAAGCTTTGCCTGACCCGATTTGTGAACCTTGCTTAGCTGGCAAGATGCATGCCAATCCATTCCCTTCGTCACAAAGTCGTGCCTCTTGGCCTCTGGAACTTGTGCACTCCAATGTACATCATGTCCCATATCCATCCTTCTCTGGGTATCACTACTGGGTCACATTCATCGATGATTACTCATGATATCACTTTGTGATGCCCATTCATGCCAAATCCGACGTTTTTGAGGCTTTCAAGCAATTTAAGCCATTCGTAGAGAACCAGATGGAACGAAAGATCAAGACACTGCAGGATGACAAGGGAGGAGAGTATATGAGAAATGCCATGCTCAAATTCACCACGGAGTGTGGCATCCAGCGCCAGCACACAGTCAGTGCGCGCCCACAAAAGAATGGTATCACAGAGCACGCAAATCGAGTCCTATCAGAACGCATCACTGCTGTGCTAAATGAATCCGGCCTTGCCATGGCATTCTGGGGCGAAGCACTGGCCACTCTCATGCATGTCTGGAACCGATGCCCTACTGCTGCTGTGAAGGACTCTACGCCATTTGAGCTATGGCATGGACGCAAGCCTGATGTGTCCCATTTCCAGGTGTGGGGGTCCACTGCATATGTTCACATTCAGAAGGACAAACGCGATGCACTGTGCCCTCACTACGAGAAGTGCGTGTTTATTGGATATCCTGACGGTTACAAGGGCTGGAAATTCTACAATCCAACCACGAAGCGCACCATTATCTCTGAACGCACTGACTTTGATGAATGGGTGGCACCCTTGATGTCCACAGTGACAGTGCCTGTTGAACCCCAACGAGCCACTACACCACCATTTATGCCTTATATCCCTCCTGCAGATGACAATACAGATATCAACGATTCTGACACTCCTGGAGCTCTCCATCCTGGGGGGGCGCCCGATTCTGATGAGGAACAGGATGTCAACTCCAACACACCAATCGCAGCACCAGCTCCACTACCTGATGCACCTGTCACACCACCGCCTCCTGCACCCGCACAGCAGCAAGAAATCAGTCCAGAGTGTATATGTAGACAGCTGCATCTGAGTACGTCTGATTGAAGCCGAGCAACTCAAGGGTAGTGCATATTTTGCGGTTCCAGCGGTTTCCACCCTGTTTGGTGCCATAGAGTGCCTTCTTCAGCAAGCATACCGTCTCCTTTGGATCTCCTTCAGCAAATCCCTCGGGCTGCTCCATGTAGACATCGCAATCCATCTCTCCATTTAGGTACACGTTAGAGATGTCAACAGACCATAGGTGAAGGTCCTCAATTGCAGCAAGGGCCAGAATAATGTGCAGAGTGGGCAGACGCACTGTGGGGGCAAACACCTCAAGATATTCAAATCCTGGTCATTGGGAGAATCCTTGTGCGACCAAGCGACCCTTATACCTCTCGAACGAGCCATCAGCACAGTACTTTTGAGTGAATACCCACTTTGATCCAATCACTGGTCTATTCTTCGGCCGTGGTACGAGCGTCCATGTGCCATTTGTCTTGTGTGCTGCAAGTTCATCAATGGCAGCCTGTCTCCATTCAGCTGCGTCCTCTCGTTTCATAGCCTCCTTGAGCGACCTTGGTGTTGGAGCCATGATTGCGCACTTAGCGCATTTTGGGTAGTTTACCATATTTAGCTTCTCAGCCACATTGTGGCTCATTGTTTGTGTTTGTTTCCTTCGCTCTCGTCTTATTGTCGGAGTTCCACTGTCATCTTCTTCAGTTTCCGACAGTGGACTCCAGGTATGTGTACTTAGCATCTGCTTCAATATAGTTTCTGACAGTGGACTCCAGCTCAGTTGTTCTAGCTGTAATAGGTTATGAGCCCTGCGCTCTAGTTGCAGCAATTCGGTATTTGCCACCCAACGAAAATTTTCACCTGCCTTCCATCCACCTGTCTCCCTCACCTCTCTCACTCCTACTCCCACCAATCCTTCACTATGTCTTCCGAGCCCCAACACCACTCCACGCGCATTCAACCACTCACTGGAACAAACTATGTCACTTGGAGCGAAGAAATGAAAGCCTTACTGCGCTCTAAGGGTCTCTGGCAACTCGTGGATGGAAAGGAAACTTGACCTTCCACTTCTGGCCCCAAACAAATTGTTTGGGACATCAAGCAGGACAAGGCCGCCGGCGAGCTTATGCTCAACATTGCACCTGACCAGCGTGTCCACATCCAAGCACACCAGGACGACCCCACGGAGGCCTGGGCAGCTCTCAAGAAGGTGTTCGTGTAGCAGAAGGCAAGCAGTCAGTTCGTAGCCTACGACAAATTTTTTAGTATTCGCAAGCGGCCAGATGAGTCCCTGCCTGCTCTGGCAGCTAGAGTGGAGGAATCCATGCTCCACATCCAAGATCTCTGCTCATTGAGCTTCGACATGAAGACCCTAGACGCAGAGTTGACGTGCATGGAGATGATCCATGCTCTTGGCCCAGACTACTCCCACTTTGTGTCCTCACTCGCCCTACTCACAGACCTGGATAAGGACAAGGTGAAGGCAGCCTTCCAAACGGAGGAGATTAACCGCCGCCCACACTCAGACGCCACTACCACTACAACTGCTGACAGCGCTCTGTCTACATCGTCCTCCGGCTGCGCATGCCCTAGAAATGCACCATGCGCATTCTGTGAGAGGCCCGGGCACTGCCAATGCAGGTGCAATCCCCTACAGCATGCAAAGCGGTACTACAAGAAGAACCGGGACAATTTCAAGAAGGCAGACCAGGCTCAGACGCAAGGGAGCAATGTGGAGAACGTGGAGCATGCAGGCAATGCAAGTCTTCATACCAGTGACCCCACTGACCCTTTCTCACCACTTCAACTCGATGCTGACCATGACTGGAATGCAGACTCGGGCGCCACTGCTCATATGACGCCGCATCGTCACTGGCTGCGCAACTACAGTCCCAAACGCGTCCCTATCAAGCTCGCCGACAACACTGTGGTCTATTCAGCTGGAGTCGGGTCTGTAGTCTTTCGGCCTATCATTGATGGAAAAAGCGGTCGAGCAGTCGAGTTTAGCAATGTTCTCCATGTCCCTGACCTCCGAAACAATTTACTCGCTGTTCTCTACCTCACTCGTCATGCCTCCTTCCATGTCCATATCAATGCCACCAAAATGAGCTTCTCTCGCCCGCCTGGTGGACCACTATTCGTTGCCAACATCAATGGTAACAATGCCGCGTTTTTGGATGGTGTCACTGAGCCAGCGACTGAGTATGCACATGCTGCCACTACAGCTCCTCTTGACTTGTCACTCTGGCATCGCAGATTTGCGCACCACAACTTTGCAGACATCAAATCCCTCTCTGAGTGCAACCTGGTCACTGGATTGAAGCTGGAAAGCAAAGCCTTGCCTGATCTGATTTGTGAACCTTGCTTAGCTGGCAAGATGCATGCCAATCCATTCCCTTCATCACACACTCGTACCTCTCGGCCTCTCGAGCTTGTGCACTCTGATGTACATCATGTCCCATATGCGTCATTCTCTGGATTTCAATACTGGGTGACCTTCATCGACGACTACTCGCGATATCGTTTTGTTTTGCCCATTCATGCCAAATCTGATGTTTTCGAGGCATTCAAACAGTTTAAGGCTTTCGCAGAGAACCAGACAGAGCGGAAGATCAAGACACTGCGGGATGACAAGGGAGGAGAGTATATGAGCAATGCCATGCTCAAATTCACCACGGAGTATGGCATCTAGCGCCAGCACACAGTCCGTGCGTGCCCATAACAGAATGGTATCGCAGAGTGCGCAAATCGAGTCCTATCAGAACGCATCACTGCTATGCTACATGAATCCGGCCTTGCCATGGCATTCTGGGGTGAAGCACTAGCCGCTCTTGTGCACGTGTGGAACCGATGCCCTACAGCTGCTATCAAGGATGCTACGCCATTCGAGCTGTGGTATGGGCGCAAGCCTGATGTGTCGCATTTCCGGGTTTGGGGATCCACTGCGTATGTTCACATTCAGAAGGACAAACGCGAGGCGCTGCGCCCTCACTATGAGAAGTGCGTATTTATTGGGTACCCTGATGGTTACAAAGGCTGGAAGTTCTACAACCCAACCACGAAGCGCACCATTATCTCCGAGCGCGCTGATTTTGACGAACGCACTGCACCCTCTACACCCACAGTGACTGCAGCTGTTGATCCCCAACGAGTCACTACTCCACCTATACCTTATGTCCCCCCTGCGGACGAGCCTATAGATGACGACGATTCTGAGGCTCCTGGAGTTCCCCATCCTGGGGGGGCACCTGATCCTGATGAGCAACAGGATGTCGACTCCAATATGCCCATTGCAGCACCAGCTCCATTGCCCGACATGCCTGCGACACCGCCGCCTCGTGAACCCATACATCAGCCAGACATCAGTCCAATAGGCATTGGAGCATGCTTGCCTCGCCGGAATCGACAGCAACCAAGGGAATGGTGGAAACTCAGCCCTGCCCAGATTGATCCTGTGGAGGATTCAGACAGTGAGGACGACGAGGAAGCTGACAGTGCGCAGTGTTTCGCTGCCAGTACTCCACACCCAAGGTCGCTCAAGGAGGCTATGAAACGAGAGGACGCAGCTGAATGGAGACAGGCTGCCATCGACGAACTTGCAGCACACAAGACAAATGGCACATGGACGCTTGTACCACGGCCGAAGGATAGACCAGTGATTGGATCAAAGTGGGTATTCACTCAAAAGTACTGCGCTGATGGCTCGTTCAAGAGGTATAAGGGTCGCTTGGTCGCACAAGGATTCTCCCAATGACCAGGATTCAAATATCTCGAGGTCTTTGCCCCCATAGTGCGTCTGCCCACTCTGCGCGTTATTCTGGCCCTTGCTGCAATTGAGGACCTTCACCTATGGTCTGTCGACGCCTCTAACACATACCTAAATGGAGAGATGGATTGCGATGTCTACATGGAGCAGCCCGAGGGATTTGCTGAAGGAGATCCAAAAGAGACAGTATGCTTGCTGAAGAAGGCACTCTATGGCACCAAACAGGGCGGAAACCGCTGGAACCGCAAAATGCGCACTACCCTTGAGTTGCTCAGCTTCAATCAGACGTACTCAGATGCAGCTGTCTACATATACACTCGAGGTGATGTCCACATCATTCTGCCTGTTTTCATCGATGATATGACATTTGCCTCTAAATCTCTGGATGTGATCAAGCAGGCAATCACAGACTTAAGCAAACACTTCAAGCTTCGTGACTTGGGACCTACTACGGAGATCTTGGGCATCAAGATAGATCGTGATCGCTCCAATTGCTCTCTGATGATCTCCCAGCGTCAGTACTGTGTCGACATGCTCGCCCGCTTCGGTATGGCAGACAGCAAGCCTGTTTCGACTCCTATGGATCCAGGTCTATGCCTATCGCGCGACCAGAGCCCCAGGACTGCTGAAGAGCGCAGTTTCATGCGATCTGTCGATTATGGTGGTGCCATTGGTGCTTTGCAGTGTTTAGCTTGCACCACTCGCCCAGACATTGCTTTCGCAGTCGGGCAGCTCGCCTCATTTACGTCCGACCCAGGTGTCGTGCATTGGAATGCTGCCAAGCACCTTTTCTGGTATATCAAGGGCACTATTAGCTCTGGTATCACTTATTCTCCAGATTCATCCACTTCAGAGTTGTTCTCCACATTCACAGATGCAAACCATGGTGGATGCAAGGACTCGGGACGATCTACAGGCGCATTCATAGTCAAGAGCGGTACTGGTGTCATGTCCTGGATGTCGAAGCACCAGCCAATCGTTGCCCTATCTACCACAGAAGTGGAGTATGTGGCTGCATGCAAGGCTGGCAAGGAGATCGTATGGATGCGCAAGCTACTGCAGGAATTGGGCTTCGAGGTAAAAGGACCATTGACACTACACATGGACAACCAGTCGGCGATCCAAGTGGCAAAGCACCCAGAGCATCATGGGCGGATGAAGCACCTGGACCTGAGATGGTACTGGTTGTGAGATATAGTGGATAAAGGAATCATTTCGCCTCATTTCGTGCCCACTACTGATATGCCAGCTGATCTACTTACAAAGGCATTGCCTTGACTGAAAGTACAGCAATTTTCTTCTCTTCTTGGACTTAGACATTCTTGATTACAGATAGATCTAATTCTGCAGAGTTGCGCAATCAGGGGGAGTGTTGGAGCTATGATTGCGCACTTAGCGCATTTTGGGTAGTTTACCATATTTAGCTCCTCAGCCACATTGTGGCTCATTGTTTGTGTTTGTTTCCTTCACTCTCGTCTTATTGTTGGAGTTCCACTGTTGTCTTCTTCAGTTTCTGACAGTGGACTCCAGGTATGTGTACTTAGCATCTGCTTCAATATAGTTTCTGACAGTGGACTCCAGCTCAGTTGTTCTAGCTGTAACAGTTGTTTCAGAATGGTCATGTCTCCACCAGTTCTGACTTACATCATACATATGATCCATGGACTGGTAGGTAGCCAAGAGTATGTATGTATTCCTATTTGTCTCACCAAAGCCATAACCCCCACAGGTCTCTGTAGCACATTTATGTAGGCTAGGCATTGAAACAATCTTGGGAGTCACTGTAACTCTATTCATGCACTACATGACTTTTCAGATGAACATTGGCCTCTGTGAGGTCTAGTCATCTTAACACATCTGTACAATTTAAAGTCATACTGACTCTAAACAGCTCTGGCCCATCCTAACTCATCCTAAGATCTTACAATCCCTAGATTGCCATGTATGGTCCACTCTCACTATTGCCCTACCATCAACTTCTGCTTATTTCAGGTCCATATGTGCTCCACTTTACAAACCTTATAGATTCTGTAGACCACATTCTATAAGAATAGGGCCAAGTCTGAAATTCAATAATGTAGGTGTTTTTGAATCTCAATGACAGACATTGAGGATATGGAGTCCAGACCCTCCACACATTCCAGAAATACACTGGCTTCATATTCAGATGGAGATAACATCCCCATACTTGGCAACACATACATTTCCTTACACTACTTGCAGACTAGTCACGTATCAATTAGGTCTGGTTTGCTCAACCAGTGTTCGAACATTGCTCATGGCCAGTCTCCTCGGCAATTTCCTTCGTACCTTCAGGTCCATCAGTGGCACCGGAAGTTGATACGATTAATCCAGGGATCACGGTGACCGAAGGTGACGCAGCGGTGGTGTTGGACGCGTTCGGTTGAGCGTGACGCGGCGACGAAAATATTGACGAAGCTCTACTGCGGTTTCGAGGACTCGGAGGAGCACTGATCGAGCGGAGGAAATTGAGGCCACGAGTATTGAGAGGGCGAAGAGCGGGGACCGTCGTTGCGGACATTAGTTTGACCTGAGGGGAAACACTGGATGACGTCTCAGTTTCGGGAAAGCTCTTGATCTCGGCATGTTCGGATGGCATAAAAGAAGATATAGTGCCGTTATGAGCTTCGAAATCAAACTCATCGTAAATCTCTTCTCCGATCAGCTCTAAAGGAAATGATATCAGAAATTATAGCACATGAGCAAAAATCGCACCCGACCTTCGAGCACATCCTCGAGTGTGATGATACCGAGCGGCATGACGGCCGGATCGATGCCCTGAAGAAAGTCCTTGGCATCTCTCTTAGTTAAAAGTGCGTCAGCAGGCATGTTCTGTTCCAGTCCGGCCCCGGACTTTGGCAACCTTAGCTTCCGCTTATCCTTGGTATGATCACCCGTCTCTGCTTCCGTCACCGACCCTGTCTCAATGTCCGCCTTCTGACGCCGATGCCGCCGCTTGGTTCTGGTGTTATTCCTTGCTAGGATGGATACCCGACGAGATTCTTGCTCCGTGCTGTTCACTTCTGTGGAAGCCTCACCCTGGACTGCCGACTCTGGTTCGGCATCCTCACACAAGACACCTCGAGGGGTCTCCTTGCGATCTTTCGTACCTCTTCTGAACCTAGAATGAGACTCTCCCTCGTCACTGGATTCGCTCGAGTCGCTCGAGTCACTCATGCCGACGCGCTGACGTAATCGCTGAGTGAGTGTACGTCTCGCTACCAACTTGACAGAAGCCGCTTTCTCGACACTGATGCGAGAGACAATGGCCATGTGGGAGCGGCCCTCTTGGAATTTATCCAAGATGCCGAGCAGAGATTCGTTGCTCGGCACAAAAGGAACCTTGTTCAAAGGGATTTTGCGCAATGGGGTAGCATCTAGGGGACGAATGAGATATAATGTGCATGCATGCAAGGAGAGACGGCTTTACCCTTGGGATCCAACAATACGCACTAGCGCCAGAGTTAGGTGCGACCCGACGTCGAAAAGTGGCTACATACGTGTTTGACGAGAAGGATGCCGATGATCTTCTTGACCTTGTCCAGACGGCCAGATGCATCGACCGCCACTTCGACCTCCTCATATACGGGCACGCGACTATGACCGGTCAAGCAGATTTTCTTCATCGTGTCGTAATCCAACTTGGAGTTGATGGAAAGCATAAAGACATTGTTGATGGGCGTCATTGCCTGTCGTGTGCGCTTTGGGTCGACGTCCAATCGAATGCAGCCAGCTTACCTGTGTCACGACCTTTTCCTGCAAATCGAGGGTAGCACCTATGATGGTGACGGTATCCGTCTTCAAGTCACCACCGTGCGCAGACGTCGATGAATGCATCGCGATCAGCTCCTTGAGCTCTGAAACAAGGACTCGGACACGATATCACGGAGAGGGTTGACCGAGTACCGACCTGCTCTCCGGTAGATGATGCCGTGGTGCGGTCCAAGCACGAATTCGAGCAGTTTTGCGACGGGCCAGGCCACTACCCCCTATTGTGATGTGTACGTCAACTTGGACGTCGGACGAGTCATGGAAAGGAAACGGACCAAGAGGCATATGAGTACGCGGGTAAATCCGGCCATCTTTGCGCCCAAGTAAAGGCCATGGCGAGTGCAGAGAGACTGCGGAATGATTTCCGAAAAGCTGTTTGAGGCAGATGAGCAAAATTGGGGAAGCGTGATGCGCCGACGGCCTGTGCGTTTTGATGGGCGGCGCGAGGCTTACATTACGATAAGGGCCGTGCTGACGACAACGCTCGGCACGCCACCGCCTAAGACGGGGTCGGAGATGATGGGCAGTGTCTCGTTCACGATCATGTTGGCCAACAGGAGGGTGACCAAAAGGAGATGGCCATTCTTGCGGATGGGCTTTATCTTCGCAGCATGCTGCTTCTGCTGGCTGTGGGATGGAGTGAGCGGTAAATGGGATGGGCCTGCCAAGACACTGACGGGGTACCGCTAATGCTGAGTACGTTGAGCTGGGTTTCGTCCAGGCTCATGTACCCCAGCGTCAGACCGGCAAAAATACCAGACAAGAGGACGAGGACCGGGATGAGACAGGCAAAGACGACAAATTTGGGCGACGAGGTGTCTGACGTGCCGCGTTTGGCGTGGGCGTGAACGACGGTAGAGTGACCGTCGGCGCCGCCGAGGTTGCGAGCGATGCTGGGCACATGTTGCGACAATACCGATAACAGGGTGAGGATGAGGCGGGGAGATCGTGGGGTATGCAGGGGAGCTGGTACCATTCGAGAGCGGGCAGGTGTGGCAGACGTGCCGGTCCCCTGAAATACTCGCCACATTAGTCATCCGTGCGGGACGACCCCCAAAGAGGGGGTTGCTTATCCATCTGCCGTGACATCCGAAAGCGTGACTCCGCCAGCCTGCGTCATCGCCGCGGCTCTTTTGACAATGCCACGCCCGGCTTCATGTTTCGCCAACACCTGCGCACGTTTGCGAGCCCAAGGCCATCGCCCGCGCTGAGCAGGTTCGCCACGAGATCTGCCTGCGTCGCGGTCACGTGTGGCACGCTCTGGTTCGTCGACCAGCGATTCAATGCCTCCGCGGTGCGGCGCAACTTGCGCACCCTTTGGACGGTGCGCGTGCCGATTTATCCATATCGCAGCCAGATAGAGTCCGGGCGTGGTACACCATGCAGAAGCCCACTGTCTGATCCTCGGCCTTGTGCAGTGGCGGGCCTATTTCCATTTCATGCCGCCTTCTCGTTCCCTTCGCTGACCCACGCATCGACCTAGTGTGCCATGATTTCCCTCGACTACAAACTCAACTTTCAACCCGACAAGGCCGACCAGATACCCCATCTTCACGCACGCGTGGCCGACAGGATGTACAACCTCTTCACGTCCAACGGTGGTCTCTACATCAAAATAGGTGCGCCACATCGGTAGAACCACCACCGTCGCTCGGCCCAACGTTCAACCCGTGTTCTTCCAGGCCAAGCTATCGGTGCCAATTCGCCCTTCCTACCACGTCCCATACAGGACAAGTTCGCGCGGCTGTTCGATGACGCACCCCAAATACCCTATCCCGACATTCTCTCCGTCTTCAAATCCGAATTCGGTCGCCCTCCCACAGGTCCGGACGGGATATTTGACGTGTTCGAACACGATGCGATCGCCAGCGCCAGCGTCGCACAGGTCCACCGTGCCAAACTCAAAACGGGCGAATGGGTGGCCGTCAAGATCCAAAAGCCGGACGTGTCCAAACAGATCGAATGGGATCTCGGCGCGTTTCGGATAGTAATGTGGATATTCGAACACTGGATGTTCGACATGCCCGTGTATTTTGCCGTTGGTGCGTCTTCTTTCAGCCCGGGTTCGCGTCGAGATAGAGATGTCGACCACGCGCGCAGATTTCATCAATCGCCATCTCAGGCAGGAGCTAGACTTTGTCCAGGAGGCCGAGAACGCGCGTGTCACCGCTCGGTTCATCGCCAAAGAACCTCGTCTGGCTGGCAAGGTACACATACCCAAGGTGTATCCAGAGTACTCGACAAAGAAGGTGCTCACCGCCGAATGGATCAACGGCATCCGGTTGAGCGACCGTGTCGCAATCCGAAGGCTGATGGGGGAGGAACACGAGGCAACCACTGTTTCAAATTCCAAAACTCATCGCCCGCTCGACGCCGTTCGCTTGAAGGGCGGGATCAAGTCCGTCATGCAAACCATGGTCGAGCTGTTCAGCGCACAAATGTTCAGCTGGGGGTGGGTTCATTGCGACCCGCATCCGGGCAACATCATCGTTCGACCTCACCCCTTGAATCCCAAGTACCCGCAGCTGGTGTTGCTCGACCATGGACTGTATGTTCGCGTCCAGGAGTCGTTCAGGCGGGACTATGCGACGTTGTGGAGAGGCTTGCTGGCAGGGGATTGGGAGGTGATCGAACGTGTGACCACGTCGTGGGGTATTGGCACACCAGATCTGTTTGCAAGCGCGACACTGTTGCGGCCGGTGAGGCATAGCAAGGCGAAAAAGGCGAACGGAAATGACAGTGGGCCGGGCGAGCAAGCATTGAATCAGTACGAGCAGAGCGTGCAGATGAAGGCCAAACTGAAGCGGTTCTTGCTGGACACGGACAAGATGCCCAAGGAACTCATCTTTCTCGGGCGGAATATGAGGTGAGCACAAAATCGACGAGACTCGCCAGGGCTCATGGTGTGGTTGGCACGGGATGCGCCAGGATCGTGCAAGGTTGGTGTTGACCGGCTTCGTCTCCGTCGTAGCACCTTTCCTGATTTGTTTCCACCACAGGCAATAACCAGGTGTTTGGCTCGCCTGTCAACCGCATCAAGATCACCGGATACTGGGCTTCCGCATCCCTGATGACATCCGCGAATCTCACGCTGACGGAACGCACAAAGGAGTACTGGCGCTACATCATGTTCCGGGGGGTCATGCTGTCTATCGATCTGGCATTCTGGGCAAGTAAGGTGCGGCAGTGGGTTCGCCGCATGCTGGGCAAACCAAGCGTCAGCTTCGAAGACGAATTAGAAAGAGCGATGAGAGGCATTGCGAAGAGCACCTTTGGGGTGGACGTTGCGCCGGGCGCCTTTGACGCATGACTCGACACACCGACGATATAGAGACACCTCTTTAGACGTCTACTATATATACGATACAAGCAGCCTTCCTCTCGTTGCGCGGTTGGAATACAACCCATTCAGACCGCCTGTCAAGTCCCCCCACCTGTTATCTACACAAACTCGTCAGAAAAACTCATTCACCCAGCCCGCTCTCAGAATGTCAACTCTATTTCGTCTTCTCTGAAATCTCTGCCTCTGCTAAACACAGTAGCAAAAGCATTCTTCCTCCTGATGTCACTTTGTGTCTCCTGCATGCGTACAACTTCTTTGATATTATGATCGTCGCCACCTTCTCGGCGGTCAATGATAATACGCGAGCTTATCCAGACCACTGAATATTCGACGCTCTCTTTAGCACAGATTAAAAATGGGTGATTTACACTAAAGCACATTGACAAGATCTGACCACCCACACCTTTGAGCAATAGTGTCTGCCTTCAATCCTTGGGTAGGGGACTCTGCCCATCAGCAAAATGTTATCCAACTTTTCATGTCTTTATGATCTTGTACAAGACCACCAAGGTCTCAAGATATGAAAGTGGGTTATCTTATCCAAGTTATGTACGATCTTGTCATAGACTGAGCAAGACATCTAAGTTGCAGCTCAAGACCTTCAAAAGGTCATATAAATTACCATGCAAGACAATAGAGGACCAATGCACAAGTCACATAAGGTATGCCAGTTACCAGCAAAAAGACAATTCAATTTAATGGCATTAGGTAATTTAGGTGTGGGCCCAAGCTCTAAAGGACAAAATCATGACAAATCAGCTCTATAAAGGGTATATAGCTATTACTTCAGCAGACCACACACAACACAGTTCAAGGTTGAGCTTGTCCATGTCTGCCCAAGATGATGTACATTCACTCAACACCATCATATTCATCACCATGATTGTCCTCCTCTATAGTGTCCATGGCAACACCCCATAGTGGACAGACAGAAGTCAGTATGAGCCTGATCTACAACAATATCAGCATAGCAATAACCATCTGCCCCCCAGTCTGTTATGCAGGGCGTACCTCGAGTGGTCAAGACTAAGTTCCAATGGGCAGGACACTTACGAAGAGGTACAACTCAGCCCAAGGGACGAGAGACGAAGTGACTATACATTCCTAAGAACAGACTGAGGACTAGAGAGGCCCGAAGGCAACAAAGGGCTAAGGATGCCTGAGGAGGCCTGAGGGACTGGGAGTAACTCAAGAGTATGCGTATATTGCGCAGATCGAGAATGGAGATACAAAGTGAGGAACTAAGGGTTTATATACATGAAGAAATGATGCACGGACCAAGCAGTGCATAAGGATGTGTAAGCATAGAATATGAAAGAATGCGATGGAAAGTGGAGGATAAGTAAGCAATGATGACTATTGTTGCTGCAGAGGACTAAGTGAAGATAACAAAGAAAAGAAGAAAAGCTAAAGTGGTAATATGCTCACACGGGAGCCGCTCGTGAGGATAACAAAGTGAAGATAATCGTAAAAGTAGACCCCAAAGATAGGGGAACATTGGGAGCGAAGTAAAGAGATAAAGAAGATACCGCGGTAGACAAGGGAAATTGTAACACAGTCAACCCTTCTATCCCTCCTTCAATATCATCAGCCTGCCAGATCAGATCTACATCTTCAACTTGGATTGGGGTGTCACCATGTATCCTAGGTGTGTCAACATCCCTCTTGCCATCCAAGTCAGAATCAATGTCTGATGAAGCTGTAATTTTGGCCCACTCATCTTCAGAGCCCTCATCATCCTCAAGCAATCCAAGAGTGGTATTTATGTTATGCTTGTAGCAGGTAGCAATGAGCATAGACTTGAGAAGCCTTGATGGTAGTTCATTGGTTCTAGGTAATTTGCATGAAGGCAACTAGCCACTTGTGGATTCAATGTAAAGTCAAGGATATTGGCCTAGGAGCAAGGCTCACTAGGTGGGTTGAGGGTCAAGGGGATTCAAGGAAATGAAACTGGATTCAAGTAAGACTAGCTTAGAAAATACATGTACTTGATGGTAGGGTTTATATACATTGGGAGAATGTGTACAGACCAAGTTGTACAAGTATTGTATTTGGATGAATGAGTAGAAGACAATGAGTCAATGGGAAATGAAGCATGGAGCAGAATGGAAGAGAAGTCATATGAGTAAGTCACAATGACTGAGCAGGAGTGGTATCCATCAGAAGTAGTACAATGTGATCAGGTAAAATATAGAAGGAACAAATGGAAAGTGTAAAGGTAAGCAAAAAGGAATTGTAACAATTCACACCACCTCATTTGACCTTAAGGTATATGCACACAGCATCAAAGATCTCCACAATCTTTTTGTCACTGAGGCACTTCACTGATTTAGCATACTGTCCAGACTTGTTTCTCCATCCTTGTTTGGAGAACCAATCCTTGGTCATGTTTAGATCACCTGATTTCCACAGTATGAGTACTCATTCCACCTAGCATCCACATGTGAGATGATGTTTGTTATGGAAGAAAATACTGCACCACAGTCATAGTAAGGCATAATGCATCATGCAGTTCAGCATGACCAACTAAGTAATTGTATTTGTACAAGTTAATGTGCATGATGTCTTTCAAGTGTGATGTAATTGTTTACAATAGAAGAGGACCTTGAAAAGTGTCTTTGACCTGGGAATGTGGATATAAAATCGAATGGATAGATTATCAGCAGTGAGGGACTAACCTGCCATGCATCCTCATCAACCTGGGAGTACTGGCCATATACCCACAGTAGCCCAGATTCCATCAGAAGCACTACAAGGGCCATACATTCTGAATGTCTTGTAAACTTGACACCAGTCATCCAGAGGTCCTTAGCTGCATCAAGTGTGGCAGTGCCAAAATGACCCTGCTACTTATAGAGCCATTGCATCATCTGTCAATGAGATGGTTGGTATGCATAAGCAAGCAGCAACAATACCTATTAATCAATAGATCATATCATCACCATCAAACAAATCAGGGCAAGTGTGTTATCAGTAGTCCACAGATTTCCTAACATGCCCGCATAACACCATACCAGGGGTATGAATAACAATCTAAACAATCTCTGTACATCCAGGGAGAGGACTTGGAGAGTAGGACATAATCCAACCCTAGTGGATGTTATCACATTGGATATTGTACCACTTGTTGTGAGGTGCTGTTGAGGTATGTTGGATACAATCCTAGTATTTGGATCAGTTGAAAGTGAGACCTACCTGGGTAACCATCATCCAAACTTCTTCATTACTGCAGCTCACAGCAAGTGGTCCATCATTAAGTCCTTCTATCACTGGCTGTATTGCTTTGGCCTTCTTTGCAGAATGGAGGCTCAATGGTGTCAGCTTCTGTTTGTTGCCAGTACCAACTACATTGACAAGGGATGTGATTGAGCTAGCATTTGTGGGTGTACAGTGAGCAACAAAACTGTTCCAATATTATATACATTTGAAATAATTGGTGAATACTGGCAGAACCATTGATGCTAGACCCTCAAATTATAGACCACATAGAAAGCCCTCATCAAGGGCATTCCAAGCATATGTACATGTATTATGTAATTCTTTCTATATATGAGATACACACCAATTATTATGAGGTACTCATTGGGACAGTTTTGTTGCTAGTATATATGATTATACTTTCAATAGAAAGTGTATCCTCCCTTTGCCTTAATCACCTCCTGGATCCTCCTGGGCATGCTCTCAATCAGTTCCCTACACTTTCCCACCTCAATCTTCTCCCACTCCCTCTCCACTCTCTCTCAGAGTTCCATAATCCCCTTAGGTAGCTCAGGATACTCTGCTAGCATTCTCTTGAGGATAAACCACAGATATTCTATAGGATTGAGGTCTGGGGATTGAGCAGGCCATTTCATGACCTCATAGCCATGATCTTGGAATCAATCTCTGGTCTTCCTACTAGTGTGCTTGGGGTCATTGTCTTGCTGAAAGATAATATCTTCTGGAGTTTGGCCATAATACTCTAGAGTATTCTAGAGCTTCTCCTCAAAAATCTGGACATAGAGGTCAGCATCCATCCTACCATCAATTTTACAAGCCAATCCAACACTATCCTACAGTGACCTCCAAAACTGTTGCAATGTTTAAACCTGACATGGTGTGCAAAGCACAGCACAAGAATGCGTGGGAATGTTGCTTAGCTTTGGTGGGACCAAACATAGTACAAACCCTTGGCTACACAGCCATCCATAAATCATGTGATTTGGCCCAGTGGCAGTGGAGATATGCCCATTTCAAACAGCAATACCATTGCAACAGTTTTGCACCCTTTGATATTGAATGGGTATTAGTACTTTGTATAGCCTCCTTTTGCCTTGATCACTGCTTCAACCCTCCTAGGCATGCTTTCAATCAACTTCTGACACTCCTCCAGTGGTATTCCCTCCCAGTCCATATTATGATTCTCTTTTCTTCCTCTTCACATGCCTTATCTTTTCCTTTCACTCATCACTTGATCATCCTGTGTATCCCATGGATGCCATTTTCTATTGAGTCATCATGTCTTACACACAAGACTTCTCTTCCATTCTATTACCTTCTATTTTCCCATTGACTCATCTTGATTACCTATACTTTGTCATCTTTCTCCCATTGACTCAATACTCTTGACTTATGATTACCGATATGTTATCAGCACAGCTTGGTCTGTGCACTTTCTCCCAAACTATATAAACCCAAGTACTTAGGCCTGTATTCCCTAAGCTAGTCTTACTCAATCTAGCCTCATTACCTCAGACCCCTCAGATCCACCAAGCAAGCTTTGCTCCTTGGCCAGCCCTTGAACCCTTGAACTTGCCTAGCAACTATAGTCCTAGTGTGGCTTTACCTTGACCCACTAAGCGACTCTTGTCCTTGTGGTTTCACACCAAACCACTGAACCACCGGCAGGCCTTGAGTCTACATTTGATGCTATCTGCACCAAATGTAACAAAAGACTAGCTTCCTCTCTAGGCCTACCATTGTGTAGCACCTTCCCCTCGACACCCCAGAATTCCCCAGCACCCCCACAGCAGGTGGAGACCTACCTCTGCCTCCAACTTTGGCTCCGAAAGCAAGGACTCTACTTCACACTCAGATACCAACACAGATGAGTACCTCCCCACTTTCCAAGAGCAGGAGGAGATCTCACACCTCAGACATCAGCTATCTTCACAGCTGAGCATATCTCATAATCCATCACCACCACCAATCTCC
The DNA here is from genome assembly GCA_038089895.1 of Boletellus ananas. Lineage (NCBI taxonomy): Eukaryota > Fungi > Basidiomycota > Agaricomycetes > Boletales > Boletaceae > Boletellus > Boletellus ananas. Next base: position 66,184 of record JBBPLS010000071.1, on the reverse strand, counting down.
ACTGTCACCTCATCTCCCATCATACCCCGACTCCCAGTACCACCACCAACCTTTCCCCTCACATTCTTCCCCACCATGTCTTCATCAAAACCCACTGAACTCCACCTTAGTCCCCCCAAGGACTTTAATGGCTCCACCATCTCTGCCGAGCACTGGCTCAACACCATCTGCACCTATGTCCTTATCAACCACAAAATTTACAACACTGATGAGAAGCAAATTGGCTTTGCTCTCTCATTCATGAAGGAAGGGACAGCTAAGAGCTGGGCCCAGGTTTGCATCAAAAAAGCCCTCAACAATAATTCCTTTGACACTATGAAAGACTTCATCACTGACTTTAATGCCACGTTCAAAAACAACAATGCCAAGGCTGAGGCTACCACTTGGCTTACCAACACTTGTGTTCACTCTGATGACTACCTCCCCAAATATCTTGCAGAGTTTAAAATGAAAGTCGTTGAAGCCAACCTAGACTCTACCACCAACACCACCACTGTCATCCACTACCTGCAAGCCGGAATCCCAGTTTGGCTTTCTGACCACATCTACAGCCTTGATAAAATTCCCACCACCCCAGACAACTGATACACTCACATCAACCAGGTTTTGTCCCAGAAATGCTTCACCACTACAGTAGCCAAGCAATACTCTACCCACACCCAGGCTGTTTTCCAGTCTACCACCACCCCAAAGACCACCCCTGCTCACGACCCCAATGCCATGGAGGTTGACCATCTCACCAAGCTTACTCCTGAAGAACAGGAGCAATTTAGAAAAGAAGGGCATTGTTTCCAATGCCATCAGAAAGGACACATGGCTCAGGAATGCCCCAAAACCAACAACACCCCCACCTCTTGCCCTAATAATCCCTTCCATGCCAAGAAAGTGGCTATGGTAGAAAGCTCCACTTTGGTGGAGGAAGTTGAGGTATGAAGCATTTTCTCAGGATTTTTAAAAAGGAGACCCACCTCAATGTCAGCCCCCTCCACTACAATACATAGTGTACCCAAGGCCAAAAGAAATTCTTTGTATCTTGCATTGAAATTCATCACCTCCCCTCTCACTATGAAAACCATCGAAACCACCACCATCCTTGACTCCAGTGTCCAAATCAATTGCATTGATGGGGACTTTGTCAAACAAAATAACATCCCCATCACTCCCCTCAAACACCCCTTCTCCATCTGAAGCACTGACATGTCTACAAACACCACCTGCAAATATCAGGTGGTACTCTACACTCAAATAGGAGGTATCACTCAATGAATCCCCTTCTATGTTTTCAATGGAGGACAAGAAAATGCTATCCTTGGATACCCATAGTTAAGAGCCACCAATCCCACTATTGACTGGAAAGCTGGACAAGTCTTAATCCCTTTGGACCAGGACAAATCCGCCCTCCTTATGAAATCACACCAAAATGCCCATTTAATTTTTGTCAAACAAACCACCTACACCCCGTCTTCACTTCCCCCACCAGTCAATCCCCGTAAAGAAACCACCCTAGATACCATAGAGCTCTCAGGTTTCCAGAAGTACAACAAGACTGAAGACTCCAACAACTATATCATCTGAGGATTAGGTCTTTACCACCTCAACCAGGTCCAACATTACAGATCCCAGATTGCTAACCCCTTGCTTATTGAATACATTCACAAGCTCACCCTCTCTACCAAATTGGCCATGCAAGCTGAGCTGGCTAAGCCTAAGAAAATCCTTCCCCTGGCCTACACTGAATTTGCTAAGGTTTTCAGCAAGAAAGCCACTGATCATGTACCCCCTCTGATGCCTATGACCATGCCATCAACCTCAAGGACTCCTTCATTCCTAAAATAGAGAAACTTTACCCTCTGTCCTCTACTGAACGACAAGCTGCCAATGACTTCATTGATGAAAATCTGAAGTCAGGCAAAATCTGCCCCTCAAAATCTCCCCAAACCTCTCCCTTCTTCTTTGTCAAAAAGAAAGATGGAGGACTTCAACCCTGTCAAGATTATAGGTATCTCAATGAATACACCATTCAAGATGCTTATCCCCTTCCTCTCATCTCTGACCTCATTGACAAACTCAAAGACACCACCATCTTTACCAAGTTTGATGTCCAATGGGGCTATAACAATGTTCAGATCAAAGAAGGTGACCAATGGAAGGCCACCTTCATCACCCATTGCAGACTTTTTGAACCAACTGTCATGTTTTTTGGCATGACCAACTCTCCCTCTATGTTCCAACAATTCATGAGTGATTCTTTCCAAGACATGATTGCCAAAGGATAGCTCATCATCTACATGGATGACCTCCTTATCTTTTCTGACAATGACACTGACCACACCACTCACACCAAACACATTCTCCAATGCATGGATGAGTTGGATCTCTACCTTAAACTAGAGAAATGCTCTTTCGACATCTGAGAAATAGAATATCTCAGAATAATAGTAAAACCAGGATCCCTCACAATGGATCCCACTGTCAAGTCCAGTCTTTCTCTGCTCTACTCCAGTCAGTCAGAGGTGCAGGAGACAAGAGGACAGGACAGTGGGTATAGAGTTGGGTTGGAATGGGGAGGACTTTGGCTTCAGTGATGTGGCTAGCATACTGCACCTCTGTACGTTCGTGTCCTCATATTTCAGAGGGCGGGATAGAAGATATCAGAGACAGAATCCAACAGAGTTCAAAGGAGAAGTGACTTAGGTGATATTCGAACTAAGGTATTACAACAGAGAGACAAGGCTTTATATACAGAGGATGGAAGCAAATTACTAACAGAGAAATGTAGATTGGTAAATGATCAGTAAGCATAAACCCTCTGAGTTATAATCCAGAGACACAAAAGCCCAAGCTGTGCTTTGTGTAGCTAGCACAGCAATGGGAGAGTTCTACATGTGATGTCAAGGTAAATGGGGAAAACAGGAATGAAGACATGAAAGGAGAAAATGGAAAATGGGGAACAGAAAGACAAGTCTGGAAGTAGAGTTCTATGGAGTTAGTCCAGAGCACTGGAGTTGAACTTAGGGATATGACACCCACCAAGATAGCTGGTATTGCTGACTGGCCAATTTCCCAGAAAGTCAAGGACATTCATTCATTCCTTGGCTTTGCCAACTTCTACCACCACTTCATTCCCCATTACCCCAATGTCACTCCATCCTATGGGCATGACATTGTTACAATCATAGATGAGCGCATCGAATCTCCTAATCTTTCTCCACTCGATTTTCCTCTTACTTCGACTTATTCTTTGATCACCGAGTTGGACAGCCTCTGGCTTGATGACTCACCTATATCCGGCCTTCTATTCCACTCTGCAGCCGGATAGGTTTCCTTCGGTTCCCATGTTACCGCTGATCACAGTTGTACCACTGTACTTTCCCACATTCCCCTTTGGGCACAACGCGACTTACACCTTCCATATTCGGCCACGATTACACTTCCCCTATCTCACGGACGCTTACTCCTCCGATCGCTTTCGTCTGTGGTTGCATGTCCCTTCCCCATTCACACTAAGTATCTCACGTTTACCCTAGAGCGTGTACAGCTATGCTTAGGTATTTATACGCGCCCTGTACTTGTAGTTTCCCCAGTTAGTTCTGCGCAATACACGTGTAGTTTCTACCTGTCCACGAGTCCTCGCGAGGATAGTGAGATCCCTTTCCCTCCGATAAGTCTCGCACCACTTGTTGAGTGTGCGCTTAACAGTTAGGTTCTGCACGTTAGCATAACAGACATCTTGAGTACTCACTAGGGAAGATGAAAGCAAGACTCGCGGATGTTGGACTGCACATGAAACTCGTCAGCTGATGGTTGATCTTTGGGCACGATCACCTCCCATTCGCTATCGCACTCGCCGCTATCCAACATTCATCTCTCCCTATTCTGCATGCGTGTCTGTTCATGCTCCTTCTGCCTACGTGCGTCTGGAATAGAGCCGACACCGTCAGATGGTACGATTGCGACGCGGAACCTCCGCCTTCGGCTCATCACCGCGCACGACGAGTTTTGGTCCTGACTTCACGAGGCGACCCTCGGTCGCCTCGTGGATACGATTGGCCTCTTGACAATGGTGGGGTATTTCGTCTGTTTTTGTTTTCGCCCCGTGTTCATGGTCGATGTCGGATTGTCCTGTTTGCACATACAGGCGATGTTATTGACGGTGGTGACACTCGGGGTGCCTGCTGCGCTGGCGTGGTATGTGTTGAGGGTGCACTAGTGGTTCGCGTACGTCGACCTCGTGATCGCATTCACGGCTGGCTCCTTTGTCCTTCGTTGGAGTCTCGTTCCAATGCTGTGTATTCGTCCATCCTATGCTTTCTTCCTTCCTCGAGTCGGTTGTACGCTAGCGCGGACGGTTTACCTTGTTGTAGGATATCATAGCAGACGATCAGTACTGTTAGCTTCGTCCATAACGACCTTGCCCAAGATTCCGCTGGTTGTTATGTCATCAGTATTCAAGCCACGTGCTCTTGTTTTCTTTCGTCCTTGCCTCTCATTGTTCCTAAGGGCGATTCCTTGTCTACTCTATGACATGGAAGGATCTTCGTCCATCCGGCGATCCTAGACGGACCTCGTGGCGCTGGCGTCACCGTTGGCTAGTGTCAGACCTTACAACAGCGACTTCTTCCATCCGCGTTACGATCTTGGAGAAAACGCACACCACCAGGTCTGACTCTAGATACACCGATGCGAATCCTTTGTGTTGCGTGCCATGGAACGGACAAGAGACAACAAGTTCGCCTGAGCGCCTGCTTGGCTAGATTTGTGTACATCATTGGTCGCCGCGAATAAGCCCGGAACGAGACATGGCGCTCAGTCGTTGGGTGATGTCGCTCTCCGATCTGGATGGCGCAAATGCGATTCGTACTGCCTTTCTGTCTCGGGTGCTCGAATGACGGACTCGACCGCACTCTCTTCTCCCGCAGCTTCAGGCTATGCCCATCCCTCCTCCGCCCAACGTTTCCCGAGGTCACCGAACAATATTCGGTCCAAAGCAAATGCACTGGGCGCGTGCGACCAACAGTCCAGGTTCATCAATGCTGAGCAGCCTCTGTTTTTTATTTTCGGCGTTGGCCAGGTTCCTCCATACCTTGACCTACTCGTGCACGCTCTAATCTGAACCTGTTGGCGTTCCTGAATCGTCCAGAGGGACCTACGCCACAGCACCTAGGACTCGCGGGCACTTGTTTGGAGCATGACATTGGCCGAAGGGCTCCTCGAGTCTGGAATCAGCGTCGATGCCAGTGCATGTACAGATATCAGATGCTCCCTGCCCTTCACCGAGAGGAGACGATGAAACGGGCTCCGCAGAGAACTCGGCGAGTCGATGAGCGTCACCATGAGAGCAACCTGAAACATGACGCGATTCCGAGAGGATCATCGAGCATCGGGAGGGCGTTCTGAACGAGAAATTACAGGAATGGGAAGATGATCCAACGTACGGTGCAGCCTGCAGCTAGTGCCAGTAGTGAGACCCGAATCGAACCCTGGACTCTGGAGTAAGAGAATACCACTGGTCCACTGGCAGCAAATTATCATGGCAACTTACATATGTCGTGTCGTCACTTGATCACGCGTATGTACAATGGGATGGCGTATATGCCAGTTACAATGCGTATACCACCCGGTCAATACACTGTAAGGACTCACCTAATCTACGATTACGCGTCTAAGCGTTTGTCGCACGGTATCTGTCTGCAGATGGTCCACGAGGGTCGGCGGCCGGTGATGCGAGTTCGATGGGGGCGGCGACAGAGACGCAGGAAAGGAGGTAGGTGATATAGGCAGAGAGTGCGAGAAGAACCTGGACACGAGCGGGCACGAGTCCCTCGTCGATTCGGGAAGCTCGTGTGGTCGAGAACGAAATGAACCTGCTGTCTTCACATGAGCGCACTGGGCATCTACATACTGTATGCAACAAAGGGCCCCGTAACGCGACTGAATAGGAACGGAATGGACGAGCATAAAGGAACGGAAGGTGGAGTTCGTGGTACAGGAGAAAGAAAGAAAGAGACAATGAGAATGGTGGACCATGGGTTGGTAGCGATTTGCTAGCTGATGCGCTTTGACGACACGGCTGTGCGTTCCTTAATCTCTAACTCCTGTTGCACCACACGTTTCCCCATTGGTCTTGTGCGGCGCCGGTGGAACCCTTGCCTGCCTCGCCGGCCTTTCCACTGTCTACGAATCCGACGCCGTAGCTTGCTGCCGCATTAAACTCGGCCGTCGGACACTTGATACCGAGAAAGTAAGGGCAAGCGCGATCGACGGCGTTGCATGTCTCGAGACAGGGCAACAAGGACGTGTACTCATAACTCGCATTCGGAAAGTACGGATTTCTCGTTGGCGAACCGCTCGGTTGCGGCTGAAGCGCCGAGAGCGGGGCTTGAGGCGACGACAAGACCGTGGTACCAGTGGCGGTGAGGGTGTTGTTTGCGCCCGTGCTATTCCCTGGAGCAGGCTCGGAGCAACGCGGGAACGAGATGGCGCAAAGCCACGAACGATAGTGGGACTGGCAATCTGCGCAGGTTTGGAGAGGGGAGTAGAGGTCGCGTCCACATGCGAATGTGGTGAGCATGGCGGTGAAGTTGGCCATGTACTGGAGGAGGGGCGAGGAGATGGAGTCTGGCAGGGACGCAGCGTCGTAACCAAATGTAGGAGACGGGAGGGGGGAGAGTGGTACAGCATATGAAATGGAAGGGCAGTACGGGAGGGAATAAACTAGCGGGCAGGGGAAACTCGCTAGTAGAAGGGTGACCGTCAATATACGAATTGGAGCGGCAAGGGGAGACTTGCCAGACTTTGTAGCGAAGTTGATGGGTCCGCTGACTTTGAGAGCGTCTTCGATGACATAGGCCGTGTAGTTTGTGCTGGGTGAGAGGCCAGTGACGAGCCACTGTGATCTCCAGCCTTCCGCACCACGCAGCCACGGGTCGTTGCTAAATATCGAACCCGTCGATGAAGTGTTCAGCAGTGCACATGCGGTCTGCGGAAGAGACGAGAGACGAGCAGAGGTGGGCGCGATGACGAGGGTGAAGTTCGGTATGGCGGAAGGAATATCTGGCCGAGAGAGGTTAGCCAGAGGGAGCGTGTAGTTTGGATAGGTCGGCTGTGTGATTGGGACAGGGAGAAATGGGCGCGAGAACAGAATCGCTTGGTCGGAAGTCGTGTCCCCCAGCAGGGGAAGCTGGTCAAGGACGCCAAACACCGTACCTAGCAGACCACGGTTGTCAAGGGACATGCTGAGACAAACGTGGAATACCATTGTCTGACACCGATATCTGGAACGTATCTTGGGCGAGATCCTGGACGGAGAGCAACGCGCCGCCGGGTGCTGCACCCGACCACTGGGCGGTCCCATCACTAATTTGGAGTTCGAATGCGTCGGGATCGGGAGCTGAGGTGTTATTCGAGAGGAAGAAGCGTGCAGACGAGGCTGGGGAGCATGTTGCGACGGATACGGTCAGCTGGGGGGACGCAGGGAGGGTGAGGAGGGATATTGGGGAAGAAAAAGACGAGAGCGAGTTGAGCGGGAGACGCTGCTGGGCACGGACGAGCACGGCGAGTAAAAGGACGGCGCATGGGCGCATGGGATCAAGAGCAATTCACCACGCGTTTAGTAAAATTTAGAAAGTCACTAGCTTTGTGTAATACAACTCCGAGCTTTGTGTCTACTGTAATCGGACAAACATCTGCCTCGATTCCTGGAGCGCCGAAAGCTCCACCTCCAACGTTCCCCGCTACACGCAACGTTAATGCTGAAAAGCTGGGGACAGAAATTACAACGAACCTTGTCCTCGTTCCCGAGCTGTACAGCTTCAGGAACAGTAGATCGATAATCGGGCTGTGAGGTCACTTTGCGAAGTTTCTCGAGGTTAAGACGAACGAGATCGATTTTCTTGTCGCATTTGGCGACCTCCGCCTCCAGATTCACCAGACCCTAAGACTTGTAAGAAACGGAACGATTAAATTGGACAGGAAAGTGTCGTTACCTGTACCTGGATGTATACCACCACAGTCGATGAGACGACGGCCGAACCACATCCCGCAGGGATGCGAGAAGATGTGCCTTGGATTGTTTCTACCTTCGTACAACCCTTGGTCAAAGCGCAGATCGTCGAAGCTTGAGATTCGAACAGAGCTACTTCCTCGGAAGTCTGGACATGGATAAAGACTGAATAGAACGATAAGACTCGCCACCCCGGAAGCTCTCATGATAAAGACGTACGCTGTATATTCGCTTGCAAGTTATACGATGCTGCCAGCGAGCGACCCGTCCGTAGTGCCGCGAAAACGAGATCGAACTTCTGTTCCGCGTCCGCAGATCGGAAGTCTGCATCCTATGGTTACGATGAATCAAATGGCCAGAGTTCGTGAATAAAAACAACCTACAGAGGTGGGATATCGCGATATCATTATAGAGGGAAGATCTGTTGATCGCCTAGGAAGGCGCTGCCAGAGTTCCTCCGTGACGAACGGCATGAAAGGGTGGAGAAGTCGAAGACCATAATCGAGGCAGGTATGCAGCGTCTGCTGTGCCGATGTACGCACCTCGGCGTCAGCAGAGGGGTCGGTCATGGGTTTCATGGCTTCCTGCATCCAACGAACATGAGAACAACCAGTGTATGCAGAGAAGGGAAGATCACGAACAATGTATACGTCACACAATTCGTAAAGCCAAAAGTTGTATACCGCCGTGGTGGCGGCCATAAAGTTGCGCGCTTCGAGGTACTTGTTCACCTCGCCCGCAGCAAAATCGAGCTTGTGAAGGATCCACCTTTCGACAAGCGTTTCCTTTCCAGTTGGCTGGGGTATTTGTGAGCAAATAGCATACATAGTGTAAGAGTGGAAGTCGTTACCTTCGCGACGTCGATAGGGACAAAGTGGGGTTCGAACTTGAGCATCGCGAATTTCGTTGCGTTGAACACTTTATTGCAAAACTTTCTGTATCCTTCCACGCGAAGGATCTCGAGGTTGATATCACGACCTGAAAGGGAGTCACTGGTGTGTTTTCTCGGACAGAATTGGACCTACCTCCACCCGAGTACGCACACAGTGCAAATCGGAGACCGTCTGTTCCGCATTCTGGGATACCTTTGGGGAAGTCCTTCTTCTGCCCCGCTATCGCTTTCGCGATCTCCTTGTCATCCAAGTTGCCTTCGTACAGTTTTTGATGAAGGTCTTGAAGAGGTACTCCGCGAATGACGTCCAGAGGATCAACGACATTACCCAAACTCTTGCTCATTTTCCGTCCATGGGCATCCCGGATCATCGCGTGGCAAAGGACTTCACTAAACGGAACTTTCCCTGTGAGGTAGATGCCGAGTAGCACCATACGAGCAACCCAAAAGAATAAAATGTCCCAGCCTGTCTCAAGCAGACTTGCGGGGTAGTAACGTTCCAAATCAGACGTCTACGCTGGATTGAGCCAGATGGAAAGAAAGACGGAAAGAAAAATACCTTGTCCGGCCAGCCCAAGATAGAGAAAGGCCATAGTCCGGAGGAGAACCACGTATCCAGCACGTCTCCGTCTTGCTCCAGGGTAAAACGTTTGCCCGCGGCCAGAGCCTGCGCACGTTCTGTGGCTTCCTCGAGGCTGCGACCTACGACCCAATTTTTTCCATCGTTGATCTGAAGTGGGATGGATGAGAACGTCACGCGCCTGATGCTCATCATACACGTACATCATTCTCCTCGCCCTCTACGCGGACGAAATAGGCTGGACAACGGTGGCCCCACCACAGCTGACGAGAGATGCACCAGTCTTGGATATTTTCTAACCATCTGTACCAGTCCGCCTCAGACTGCGCTGGTGAAATCCGGAGCTCGCCGGCTCGACTTCGCTAAAGGAAAGCGTAAGACGGATGTTGGACGCCACACTGGCTAGTGACGACACCAGCCTTGACCGCCTCCTCCGCCAGAGGCTTGCATTTCACCCACCACTGGGGCTTTAAGATCGGTTCGATGATATCTCCAGATTTACTGCGTATAAACATTTACATACACATAACCTCCTGAGTCGGGGAGGAACTCACCTGCAAATAGGTATTTGCATTGCATTGTCCTTGGTTTCGATATATAGTCCGGCTTCCGTGAGCGCTTTTATTACTTCTCCCCGCGCGTGAAACCGTTTCATGCCCTGTTCGTATACGTGTTAGCTTTGTACGCTAGACCAATCTATCATACTTGCGTTGAAACGTTCCCCAGCGTTAGCGTTGAGGGTACCGTCATCGTTAAGAATGTTGATGAACTCCAAGTTTTGGCGCTTGCCGACGTCATAATCGTTGGGATCATGTGCTGGCGTTATCTTCACTGCCCCGGTTCCGAAGTTTTTGTCGACCATCTGATCCGCAACGATCGGCAGTCGCCGGTCGACAAAAGGATGTCTAGCAAATTGCCCATGAAGATGCTATGCACGTATAGGTATGCCGGACGGGATAGACGAACGTAATTGACATACCTTGTAGCGATCGTCTTCTGGATGCACGGCAATGGCGGAATCGCCTAGCATCGTTTCAGGACGCGTGGTCGCGACAACGATCCTCTCGTCTGAGGGGATGTAAGCAGAAATGAAAGCTCTTGAGCGAAGACGTACCGGAGCCCTCGATAGGGTAGGCAAACGATGTAATGACACCGAACTCGAACTTCTCCTTAGGGTCGTAACCAGGGACGTTGAGCAGTGTTCGTCCTTCTAGCTGTTTTTGATCCACCTGGAGGGCGTCAACCGACGAAACGACCGCCACGTGCACGAGTATAATACCTCCAAGTTCGAGAGGGTCGTGTGTAGCTTTACACACCAGTTCACCAAACGATTGTCGCGGTATATAATCCCATCTTCATGCAATCGACAAAAAGTCTCGATCACGGCCTTTGAAAGCGACTAGAACGGAGATTAGAAAGGTTCATGAGGGCGGTGATATTCACTTACCGGATTCATAGTGAAAGCAACGCGCTCCCAATCGAAACTCCCACCGAGTCGACGGAGTTGGTTGGTGATACGAGATTGGTAGCTGAAAGACGTGAGCGCGCGAGGAGAATGCGGTGAAATACTGACTCGTTTTTCCAGTCCATAACCTTGTCCAAGAAGGCCTCCCTACCGAGATCGTGACGCGTTTTGCCTTCCTGCTTGAACAGACGGCGTTCGACGACGGACTGAGTGGAGATCCCGGCGTGATCGAAGCCTGGGATGAATAGCGTTGTCTTGCCCAACATGCGATTCCTGGACGTCTGCATGTTAGACGGAATAGCATCGGGAGCGCGTGGAACTTACCAGCGCACTAACCCGTCTTGAATGGCCACGGTAAGCGCGTGACCGATATGGAGGCTCCCGGTGACGTTCGGAGGAGGGAAGGGGACGACGAAGACGCCTTGCGGTTTCGCCAAGCCGTCTGGAGTAATTTGCGGTTTGAAATAACCCTGCGCCTCCCACCAATCGTACCAAGCCGCTTCGACGGCCGGTGGGTTATAGCCAGCAGCCATCGGCTGGGACACGTCTATGTGCATGCGTGCTACGGCTCAGAGAGCAGCGCACGAACAAAGCTAAGACTGCCTACCTTTCTTCTCGCCCTTGGGCGTGGTGTTGACGAACTCGGGTACCTCTTCCGTTCTCTCTTTCTCTCCCTTGGCCTTTTTCTCGCCTGGCGCGGATGAGATTTGCTTGAGTTGTTTTGCGGCCAGCCTCGTCTCTTTCTCTAAACGTTTCGCCTCCTTCTTTGCTGGTGCATGTCGGTTGTAGACGGCGCGCGAGGAAACGTGAACTCACCCGAGTTCTTCGAGGGTGCACCCGGGCCATCGGTGACGCCTTGGCCGACCGGAGGCACATGCGGGTGAGCGAATGGGCGGACATAAAAGCAGGGCTGAGTCGTACCAGAGGACATCTTTGCAGAGTACGCCGGTAGTGATCGGGCTCGAGCGTGCGCACGGAGGAGATGCCAGCGATAGCGCATCCGAGTCACGAGCCAACGCTTTAGCTTATGTAATATACTGCCCGGCGACAAACGGTCCACGCTGGCCTTGAAGCTTCAGGCTCAAGTCACGACATGCACAGCAAGGAAGATGACATCGAACGCGGATAATGATATAGTTACACGATGACGGACACCGCAACATCCGTGCGGAGGGCACGACGCGAGCACAAAAGGTCCCCCTCGACGACTCCGCTCCGACCGACCATGACGCAACAGTCAGACAAGGGCGAAACAGTCGACGCACAACTTGCCATCGCTGCACGCATGCGCACGCGGCATGCAAGCCCAACAGATCGTTCGCGTACCAATAAATGCAGTGGCGAGATCAAGAAGAGCAAACATGGCGGGGGGCGAGACTCACTTGGGTATGCTCTCGATGCAGCACGCACGACACACGACACGGCCACAACCGGGGACGACGACGGAAGCGTACTCGAGACCATCGTGGACGGCGATGCCGTGTTGCACGGACAGCGAGATGTCGCGATGATCGCGCCGCGCCGCGCTGTCGTCATCGGACTCACCGTTGGCCTCCTCTTCTTTATCCACAGGGGGTTTCTTGCGCTTGGTCGCGGGGAGGGGCAGGAGCGCATCGCAGTTCATCGCGGCGTAGCTCAGACTGAGTGCGGTGCGCTTGGGGGAGACGGGCGTCATCGTCGACGGGGACGGCGAGCGTGTGAGGGCGGGAGTGGGCGGGAAGGACGCCGGGCGGGTGTACGACGTACATGTGCGGGCACAGATCGAGCACGTTGGGGCGGCGCATCTGAAGAACACGTGTACGATGTCATTCGAATGTGTGAGATAACGAAGGCCGCGTGAACGGGCGCCCGCCCGCGCAAGGAGAAGGGGAAACACACACCTTGAACACACCGCAGGGCCTGCTACACCGGGCCGGACAGCCGTGGAGAGCGCGCGGTGGCATGCCGAGCACGACAGCTTGGCGCACGGCGGCAAAGACTGCACGGCGACGTTGGAGCTGTCCGCCAGCGCTCGACCCGACTGGCATCCTCCATCGAGGACGCGGTCCAGTTTTCTCCGTTTGAAGGCAGGCTTTCGGGCGGTGGGAGGGCATGCATACGCGAGAGGCGTTGAGGTGCGCATGTATCGGGCCTTTGGTGCCGAATATCAATGCGAGGACAAACCAATTGGTACTGCAGCGGTTCTCGTAGCAAGTTCTGCGGGCGAACCGAGGACAAGACTGTTGTCGATAGCGCGTTTGGTGGGAGCGAGAGCGAAAGGACCTGTGGGTTTGTTGGCGAGCACTCTGCCAAGCAGTGATCTCTCAAACACGTGACTGTGACACGAGGATCGCTGGATTACCAACATCACAAGCGTGGTGGTGACTGCCCTCGGGCGTGCACATGGCAAGTCTGATGGTGTACGCCTACTACCAATGCATTCTAGAGGATGCACACCATGCCAAGGTCTCGTGCTATCGCCGTTTGCCCAAGTAGCGTAGAGAAGAGACACGCCAGAATTCACTTTCTCGGTCTTACATTTTGCTGGTGATCACAAAGACATCATACACGTGATTGCAACCCCTTGGAAATAAAGGAGGCGGAGAGATACAGACCGGTGGACACGGAGTGCAAGCGGGCATACAACCGTCCCGGGAAACGTACCGGTCACCATCAAAAGGCTGCACACCGAGGTAAACATCGCCACGAGTCGGGGCGGTCGGGATGGCTCCAGGCTTAGGGCGCTGCAGCCAACGTAACGGGGCCATCGGGTGCGCATGTCTGTGATATCAGACCCTTAGAAGCCAGACATCACCGACACAGCACTGCATGATCCAGTTTGGTGATCAGCATCATGCTGTTTGCGCCCATGCCACGTCCGACGTGCGTGTCTCAGTAGATGGATCGCAGACGTGGGTGTCATGCCTTCCATGCGCTTCGCTGCGCCCTACAATCATTTCTCAATTGTCAGACTGGATGATCAGAGAGGGGGGGAACGAGTTCTGACCAGCGTTGTGGGTCGGAACTGCTGTAGCTTCTCCCTCACTTCCTCACTCAGGCCTCTCACTTGCGTATAGTCCATATTGGGGTCAAGCAGGAGCGATTCATCCGCGTAGAATGCCTCCACGTCTGCACGCTGGCGAGCCAGATGTGGAGCATACGTTGCTGCGGTTGCAAGTCAGCGTCAGCACGCACATGCACGGCCCTCCACCTCACTCTCAGTAATGATCCGGGCTTTGACGTGTGGTTCAAAATCCGGAAAGCCTGGAACCGCTCCACTGCTTAGAAGATCATCGAATATTACTGAAGGGTGGCTGAGCACGTCAAAGGCACTGCCAGTCGTGGTCAAATTAGGTCGAGACACCGCACAATACACCTACCTCCTCATAACCCCATCTTTGGTTATAGTAACACCATACTTCTGCCAATTCTGTAGGTCTCATCAGACACTACGCCCTACGAGAACAAGTAGCTCACAAACCTGAGGGCTCATGACAACTGACTTGAGCAGCTCTATTCCGCGTTGTATTGCGTCGCGGTCCCTCAGATACTTTGACCAGCGCTCCGCTGATATCAAACCCACCGAACGCCCTGCAGAATTTCAACCAGGGGCACATTGACCACTTACAGAAAACTCCCTACCTATCTCCGTCAGTCTCGTATCTGCATTGTCGCATCGCAGTGTCATGCGATACTCGGAACGAGAGGTGAACATCCGATCTATGGTTTAGTATGAGAGATGCGAATAACGAGAAGGGGTGTTGTTTACATGGTTCCTCTGCTCCTTTGGTCACAAGATCGTCAATCATGACACCCACGTATCCGTCCGCTCGGGAGAGTGAGAGCGGCGGTTTACTCCGTGAGGCTAGGCCCGCGTTGACGCCAGCAACGCAACCTTGCGCTGCAGCCTCCTCATACCCCGTTGTACCATTGATCTGTCCAGCGAGGAAGAGCCCCTGTGGAAAAGGTTAGATGTTCATCAAAAAGACAGGACCAACCTACCTTAATCCTTTTGGTCTCGAGAGATGCTGCAGACCGCATGAGGAACATCAGAATTCAGGAAAAAATAGCCACAGACGGTGGAGCTCCCGAGGGTCAACGTGGTCATATTCGACGCCGTAGGCAGGTTTGACCATACGGGCATTTTCAAGCCCCGGAACCGTACGCATCATGGGTTCTTGCAGCTCTTCGGGCATAGAACACGACAAACCATTAGGATATATCAAGTCTACGACGGACTTAGCGCGCAGAGCCCCATCCCCGACAGGATCGAACTGACCGGAATCATATCCCTCAGGCTCCAGCCATATTCTATGGCTGTTCTTTTGTCCAAACCGAGTGACCTTGGCCTCGAGAGAAGGACAATAACGCGGCCCTGATAGCGTGCAGTTGAAAAAACGAGGATGTTCACTGAGAACACACACCTTTCTTTGTTTCCTGGATGTGGACGCTCAGATGCATGCTCTCCTTGATGAGCCTGTGGGTTTCAAGGGTGGTATGAGTTGCATAGCACGCAATCTGGTTATGCTAGTAGCAGGGACGGACATCAAACGTCGAGTCACTGCGCAACTAGGAGAAATTATACTTCGTTGTCCACCTTGTGGTTTAGGAACGAGAACGGATGGGGTGTTTTGTCGCCTTCCTGTTTCTCCAGTCGACTGAAATCGATGGTGTTTCTGTCCAGCCGTGCAGGAGTACCCGTTTGCAGTCGCCCAAGCCGGAAGCCAGCCGCGCGCAACGAAGCGGACAGACCGATTGCCGGTGCTTCATTGAATCGTCCGGCAGGAAAACGTTTCATTCCTGAGATTGTGTGGGCACCTGAAGCATGTCACTGACCGGATCACGTACCGATATGTATCTCTCCAGAAAGAAACGTCCCAGTACAAATGACGACCTGAGAGCACGGAATCACGTCACCAGTCTCTACGGCACACACCATGAGCATGTGCTTCTACGCAGACATACATGTCACCCACCTAGTCGAACGCCTGTCACTGTGCCCCAAACTGTACTATCAGAGGTTGACGCAGCTGCTTGATGGTCAAAGACAAGATCAGATACACTCGCAGCACGGACATCCAGGTTGGGATAGCTGAACATGATGTCTTGGATATAACGCTTGTACAGCTTGCGGTCGACTTGCGCCCGGGGACCCTAGAAGAGCGAGTAAGAGACATCAAAGATCAAACCGGTGCGAGTCCGTTGACGCACCCAAACTGCCGACCCCTTGGATCTGTTCAACATCTGGAACTGTATTCCCGCCTTGTCTGAAATAAACACTCTAAAGACCAACCGATTGGCTTGCAAGACGACGGTCCTCACCTGTGACCTTGCCCATAATACCGTCCAGCGCGTCCACCTCTCTGACCAACGTGCCTTTTCCGACGCCGCCAATGGAGGGATTACACGAGAGCTCTCCGACCGTGTCCAGTTTTTGGGTGACAAGTAGTGTTCGTGCCCCAGCTCGCGCAGCGCCAGTAGCTGCCTCACAGCCTGCGTGTCCGCCGCCAATGACGCAGACTCGACGCAACGTTGGGTCTACATGCACGACGAATGGTAATGGTCGGGGGACGTACCATCATAGTGCTCTCGTATCGACGACGAAGTCGTGCTAAAGCGTCTTGCTTCGTTCCATTTAGCCAGGGATGATCGCTTCTGTCGGACTGGCGTCGAGTGGGACGAACGTGCGGTAGAGCAGGACGGTATCTGGAGAGCGATGTGGGGGATTGCAGCGCGCGTTCGCCGAGTCGGTGCTGAGACTCTGAGAGCGCTGCTGCCCGTGCGATGCATATTTTCGGAGCACCTGCACAAGGGGGGAAACCGAGGGGTGGATTGTCCGCGAATCTTCAGACGCTCTACTCACGCGCTGGCGAAGAGTCAAGCACCAACCGTTGCGACCTTGGCTCGGTGGGACGAACAGAGAGAGCGAGAAGTTTTAGAACAAGTGAAAATTCCCACAGCAGCTCTTGGCGAACGCCGACGACATATCTTGTTTTAGAACGTCTCCGCGTGTCTGTCCCGAACAACGACCACATGAGCTAGTAGCCAAGGCAGGTTAGGATGGCGAACTGCCGTGTTCATGGTCCAAACAGGTCTGCCGGGGTATTAGCGCTCGGATCCCCTACGACTGGCTACCATCATTGTAGCGCGGCAATCAGGAAACGGTCGCGACCCACCCACCCAGCATGAGCAGCTCGGTCGACTCTCTTGACGAACGTGCCGCGCGTGTTCTTGCAAATGGACGACAAACCGTGTGACGAGCTGTCGCACTTCAACGACGACGTGCGTGGAAGACGAGTCATGATGATTTCCATGTGTAGGCTGATCGCACATCAGTACCACATCACCCAGTCAACCACCCCTGGGCGACTTTCGTACATATTTTGCAAAGACAAGGATCTCCCCGGAGCAGACCATCCTATCATCCTGTTCGGTGGAGACGCGTTCGGTCCGTCGCTCGAGAGCGCCGTGATGAAAGGCAACTACATGGTACCCGTCCTCAACCGTCTTCTCGTCGACGTCGCTTAGTACGGAAACCACGGTCAGTTTCTACACTGCCACCGCAACGTCCTGACATGTTTATCTCCAAAAGATTGCGACTTTGGCGAGGCTGTGCGAGTAAGTCTCTCTCGGGGCTGTCCCTTTCCTTGGTTGCTTGCAAACGCGGTGCACGCCGACGGACGCTTGTTGGCGACGGCCAAAGAGTATCGCGTGCTCGACAAAAAGGGGTGCCGAATCGGTTTCTTTGCTCTCGCTGGTCCGCCCGTCGAGCGGTCACCCACACGCTTTCTCTGCTCTTTTTTTGGTCGCTTTACTCACGTGGGCGTCCCCACGAAGACCGGCCGTCCGATTGCCAGCACCTCCCCCCCGGATTGTCCCGTCCTTGATCCCGTGTCCGTGGTGCGCCGGATTGCCGGCACACTCCGCACAACGCACCGTGGCGACGTTTCATCGCGCTGACGCACATGCACCACGAGGAAGTCGTCCAGCTCGCGCAGCAGTGCGACGCCGACGTTGATCTCGTCCTCGGTGGCCACGACCACGACGTGGTCGTCTACGGTCCCAGCGTGATCGCAACCGTCGACACCCACGAAGGGTACGTCAAGCTGTACCTCGCGCCAACGGCCGCGGGGACGGTCGTCGGGCACGTCAGAGGTGTGGGAGCACCTCACCACCCAGCGTGGGGGCGCTCAACGCGCTTTCCAAACAGCCACCCAGACGCGCGACATCGCGCCGGTGCCACATCTCCCCGACGACAGGGGGTATGCACGACCTCCCGACCACACTGCAGGCGCGCCTCGCGAACACGGTCGACAAGCCGCTCCTTTGCAGCGCCGTCCCGCTCGACGGGCGGACGGACGTCGTCCAGGCATACAACGCCGCCGACATCGCGCTCGTCCACTCGGGCAGCCTACGGTGCAACCGGATCCTCCCTGCCAGCACCGTCACCGTCAAAGACGGAGTCGGTACGTCGTCGATCGCCTCAGGCACCGCCCAATTCGAACACGACCGTTCATTCATATGCACCCACGCCCTACAGCCGCGACAGACGGCCTCCCGTCAACCCGTGCGTGGCAAAACGCATCCGCGGAAGCACCCTCGTCACCACGTGCGACCATCGTGCACGGCCGGTTCCTCCAGGTCTCCGGCCTCTCGTTCCGCCATCGACCCGTGCCCGGCCGGTCGGCGCGCGCGTCCCCGACGTGTGCCTCGCAGGGCACCGCGCTGCCCCCCTCCACCCGCGGGGGCGTTTCGGATCCGGATCCGGACGCGGGGTCATTATCGAGCGTGCCGGTGCCAGCGCGGCCGGCATCGGCGTCGGCGTTGATGAGTGCCGAGGCAGCATACTCGGTCGTGATGGTCGCGTTCCTCGCGGAGGGTTTTGACGGCTACAGGCTCTTCAGAGGCACGCCCAGCCTCGTGCGCATGACAGATTCCTTTCTGTTCCGATGGGACGCACATGAGGATCACGGGGCAGCGGTGGGAGGTTCTATTGATAGAGCGCGGGATGCCATCGTCCTGGGCAGAGCTGCCGGTGGCTTGCCCCTGGTCTGTCCGGGAGCACGCGGACGAATTACGCACGGCTGATGTTGTTTGTACAATCGAATCCGAGATGTATTTATCCATTGTTCTGCCACATCGTGTGAGTGGTGTACATGCATGGGTATGCGAGTGATCATGAATATTATGCCGATAAATAATGCGCCATCCGTTATTCCGTTGAGTTATCACACATGCGTCACGACACAGATTCTCATCAGATTGAGGGGGAAAAAAAAGTCGTATATTGAACGTGTCTGGGTCAAGGCACGGCAGCCTTTCCCAGTCTCACCCAGAGACCATTCTGGACAAGTCTCCTCGTCAACAAGACATCCGAATGGGGAGAAGAACCGCTTACCTTGACATTCAACGTCATCGCTGCTTCTGGCCGAACCATCTCCACTGCCTGGCGTCCCCGCCCTAGTTTCCATTCTGGAGGAGGCAGTGAGGACTGCGGCTGAGCATCCGGCGCCAGCGCAAATGTGTCAAACTGTTGCATTAGCCTGACGAGGAAAAACGAGGCTTCATTATAGGCATAATTCTGCCCAATGCACTAAAACAGGCCGTGAGCAGGCTCTCGGCATCTGGTCACATGGGAGCTAGAATACTCACGATGCGTGGACCAGCACTAAATGGCGTAAACATCATTGGATTTGATGTGAACTTCGAGAGCCGGTTGGGATCGATCCAGCGTTCTGGGTCGAAATCATCGGCGTCCGAACCCCATAGTGCCTTGTTTCGTTGCATCAGCAGAGTCATGTAGAAAAACGTGGTGCTCTTCGGCATGTAAAGCGGTTTATCCGACGCGGTGGGAAACGTCTTATCGGGAGGTGGGAGCGTGCACGAGGTCGGCCGACTTTGGCGTTGGTTGAGGGGGACGGGCGGGAATAATCTTAGCGTCTCATCAATCACCGCTTTCACTAGCAACGACGCGTCAGTGGGTGTGGTTTGATCGCGACAAGAACCCTACTGTATCTCAGCTTCTTGATGGTTTCGTACGTCGGTGTGCCATGGCCACAGACGGCGAGGACTTCCTCCCTGAGTTTTCGCGCGACGTGCGGATGGAGAGCGAGAAAGTACGTGACATATGTCAGCAAGCAGGTTGTCTGCGTGAGAAAGGCAAAGACTCAGCACGCGATAAGCGCTATCGCCGATCACGACGCACCGTATCCCGTGCAGCGAGGAGAATGTTGAGAAGCTGGTCGCGAATAATGCTAGCGTCTAGACCGGCGTGAGCGGGATGCAAACGCCAACACACCCACCACATACCGTCGGTGCTGTCGGCTAGGTGTTGCAAGAACGTTTTCTCCTCGAGGTTTTCATCGATCCCAGCCCGCTTGGACGCGGCCTTGTGTTCCAAAGTCTGGCTGACGAGTGGGTCGACCCACTGCCTGATGATGTCCACATGGGGTGTCGTCCTGTCGTCCAGGAGTTCGAATACGGGCCATATGGACCCCGTCTGGGCGCGGTCCGTGATGATCTTTTGCACGGACTCGAACGCCTTGACAAACGTCCCCCAGGCGTCATCCGTCGAGGTCCCACGCTGGCCGACTGCCGCTGAACTGGCCGTCGGGAGCTGCCCAGAGAGGGTGTCCAAATTCTTCCCAAACAAAAACTCGGAAGCGGCGTCGATCGTGAAACGGGCGTAAAGGTCCTGCACGTCGCACGGCTGGTTGGTGGCCGCCATGTCCGACAGCATGGCAACGGTACGGTTGGCATACTTGTCAAACAACTCAAAGTCGGAGATTCTGTCTCGGGCAAAAAACGGACGTGCCAGCGCCCGGTGCTTAGACGGCGATTGAGTGGGGCATCGCTGGGAGGGGACGACGAGGACGTACTGATTTCCACATCTGGAGGAGGAATGATGAATAGAGGGTGCCGACGGACGAAAGAAGCACTTGCCTGGTCATCGCGATTAAAGATGCCGTCCCCCAAAAAGGTTTCCCTGAAAGGACGTGAGGGGAAATTGGATGCTGGAAAGAGCTGATGGCTCACATCCGCTCACGCTGGGCGGTCCCGCGCCAAAAGTGATTGAATCCGGTCGCCAAGACATACTTGATGTGCTCCTCATCCATGGAGATGATCTGGGGGATGGGTGGGCGGGCGTGTCGAAAGGGGGGGGGGGAACGCACTCACGTTGTCCATCCACAGGAAGCGCGTGTTGAGCGTAGTGCACTGGTACTCCTCGAACAGCTCGAGGTAGGGCGTGTAGATGTAGCTGGAGAGGAAGGCCCTGCGCATCCGGAGCATGACGTCGATGTTGCCTGGCCATTTCCCGACGACGCGGGGGATGAGCCGTGCGCCGAGCTGGTTTGCCTCGCGTCGCTGGACGAGCTGGGAGTATTGGACGCGTGCGATGGCCGCGAGGAGGATCGCGAGCAGGTGGGCGGGGATGCACCAGAGGCGGAGGCGAATGTGGAGGAGATGGGCGAGCACCGAGAGGGCGAGGGGGGGGAGGAGGAGGAGGCGGGCGATGTCCGAGATGATGCGGAGACGGGGGGAGGGCATGGTGCTGGGGGAGGATGGCCATGCTGGGGGGGGTATATGTAGTTAGACGGGGGGACGAGCTAGGGTATAAGCGGCGCCAGGGAAGCCTCGGATCCGTCGCGAGGAAAGTCGAGTAGCATACATGCAGCTCGGCGTTTGTCTGGGTGCGACCGGTCCCCCGGACACCGCAGACCCCGGTGGCGCATACACGCACGTGCCCATACGGGGCCAGGCCAGCCACGGCTTATCTGGGCGGCGATCCGATCCCAGACGCACACGCCCGCTGCTGCGCGTCTCGCCGGGCCGGGCTGTTCCGTGCAGCGTCGCGAGCACTGACCCGCCCGGAAATTGCACGAGATCGCATTCCTAGGCACGCCCACGCGCTGGCGGCAAGCGAGATGACAAGCAGTGCCAATACAAATTTAGGCATCGACCCGCGACGGAAGACGGCTTGGTGCGACCGATATTCAGCCCCAGCGAGCGCTCAGAAGATATCGGCCATCACGTCCCCGCCGTCGTCCGCGCCCGGGGGTGCCTGGTGCCCCAGCACATCCACGTCAATCTCGCCGTCGGCGTCAACGTCATCCCTGCTCAGCAAGAACGTCGGGTCGGCTACCTCGGCAAGCAGCTCCTCCCGCTCGTCCTGCTCCTCCTTGCTCATCCCCACATGCGAAATATGCACCACCTCCCACTTGTCCGCGTACGTCTCCATCGACTGCGACGTCGTCAGCGTCTGCACCACAGCGATCCCGCCCACTCACGTTCGTCCGTCTCTTCTTGAGCGTCATCTTGCGCTCAATGTTCTTGTAATATGCCCCCTTGACGCGCCGTTCTCCGCTCCCAGACACGTTCGACTGCGTGTCCCCACGGTCAATCACCAGCAGGAACTCGTTCGGCACCTCCTGCTCGATCTTGACCGTCTCGAAATCGCGCCACAGTTGGAACGCCGTCGTCTGTCGTGATCAGTCACACCCATCTCACCTAAACCGAGCGCACACACTTTTGGTTCCTCCTCCGCTCCGATCGCCGCACCGTGCCGCCGTCGTTCCTTGAACTCGAGCGCAGACTCGTCGTCCTTGGTGAGATAGTAAGCCAAAAAATGATCCCCGTCAGACTCCATCGGCCGCAAAATGGCACAGTCCAGTCGAGGATCCTCCGCCTGCGCCGGGCCGTCAGCAGCACGTCGCGCGCAAAAGGGTGAGAGCGACGACGCACGTCGACCGGCCGCTCCCCAGGCCGCTCATTGAACCGAAACAGATCGTACGCGTTGGCCCAAATGTCCGCGTCGGGAAAGATCTCAAACGACTCGACCGCAGCCACGCCCGGCTTGTTTGGATGACGGAGCGTCCCGAGGTCAAACTGCGACGGGTCGTTGCACGCCGCAAACGACGCCTCAATGTCCCGCAGCTGCGCGGACCGCGACACGTCAATGTGCTGCGGGAGCGCTTTTCTGATCGTGTGGGACGAGCAACGAAAAAAAAAAACGCGTGAGCGAGAGGACACTGGGCACACGCGTAGCGGAACCGTACATCTCCTGGCTGGACGAACCGCGTTGCACGCCCTCTCGGCTGATGTACTCCGTCTTCCGTAGCCACGGTACGTGCGCCGGCAGGGGCGCGGACACGGCCGAACCAGACGCGGGCGCAGCGCCGTTCGTGTACGGGGTCGCACTTGCCGAGGGGTCACCGAGCAGAAAGCGATCCCGGGGGTCGAGTGTAGGCAGGTTCTCCGGGTCTGGGTTCAGAGCTGGCGAGAGCGCATCACGGAGGACGGGCGACGGGCCAGTGAGACGAGACAAAAAAGCAAAGCAGAGCGAGCACACGGACCAGAGTCGTCCACGTCGTCGTCCCACAAGCACTCCCAGCGTCCGAGATCCAGCGGCATCCCGCACTCTGCGTCCACGATCATGGGGAGCGGCGTGTCGTTGGCGATGGCGTTGAGAAAGTCGGGGCGCGCGTAGCGCATCGGGTTCGTCGGGATCTCGAGCAGTTTTGGAGGGCATGGCGGCGGGGGGATCGGATTCGAGTAGCGGACCCGGACGAGGAGGTCAATCTTGCTGTCCGAGAAAGCACGTCTGAGCGGCAGTTCCGACGCGCCAAGCCAGACTGGAGCACTTGCCTTTTCTTCAGGCTCATGGATTTCGTTGCACGAGCGACATGTGCCCTGCTTACCCAAGCGGACCGTTGTTTGTACCCGTGTACACTCTCATGAATTCTAGCTATTGGGAACACTAGTCGCGAGCCCACTTGTACCCCCACAAGGGTTCGCACTCGCAATTGAAGCCAGTATACCTACGGTGGACCTGGACCGAATACACTACCATCCTGAGCCCATGGTGGCCGGTGTTGAGGCTGCCATCGTTCCCTGAATCGAGGGTGGTCGGGTGATGGACCCAAGCTCGCTGTTGGCGGGTCGAACCCCATGCTGCGCGGGACACGATGCGACGGTTCCGAGAGCCTCGCCAGCAACCGGATTCGCATGCTTCGATCCCAGCCGACTATCGGCACTCGAGCGCCAGAGACGACGAGCGGATCGTCCTCTTGTTCTGGGCTGCTGTGGCTCCAGCGGCGGTGTCGGCATGCACGAGGTGTGCCCAGGCCTGCCGTCGACGGGATCCACATCCATGAAGACATTGTTCTGGGAGACGCCGATCACAGACCCTGCTTCGCCAAGAGCGTCGCACGCCTGGCGGTTCCGCGCATTTCTCCCTCCCTGGCAACTGTTCGCGCACTTGCCGTCGAGTCGCGGACGCACCCCTCGGAGATCCCTGTGAGTGACTCGACCAGAACGCGCCCACATGAAACGTCTTCGTGGGGGTACGGCAGGTGTTCTCCGATCCACGCCATCGCCGACACAGCGAGATAACGCAAGGAAGGCTGACCATCACGGGGGGGCGCGCCGCCCACTGTCGGAATGGAGGAGCTCGTCGCTGGCAACACGACAGGGATCGTTTTGTCGTCAGTGTGGGCGTGTGCGTTGGCCTGGCGATGTGGTGCTGGGGCTGGTGCTGATGCTGGTGCTGGTGATCCTGGACCATCCGCGACAGCCGTGGGTCACCTGACCACCCGGGCTGGCTGAGCCCGGCCGCTCGTTTCCGCCGTGTTCGCAGCACCGAGCTCGCAACGCCAGCTCCAACGCGCCCACGCCGTCGCCATGGCACACTCGCGCTGGATCCCGCTCGAGAGCAACCCGCAGGTAGAGACTCTCCGATGGCCGTCGCTTAGCCCCTTACTCACCCGCACCAGGTATTCAATTCCGTGCGTGCCCTCACACACCTGGTCCCACAGTGACCCGACATCGCTCACCTACCTGCCCCCGCCACACGTGTCTGCAGTGGGCCTATGCGGCCGGCCTACCAGAAGACGAGGCCCACTTTCATGACGTGTACGGACTGGACGACGAGGTGCGCAGCACGGACACGTCTCCGCAGCCCCCTCTCGGGGATTTGACCCTCCGATGAACAGCTCCTGGACATGGTCCCAGAAGGGGCCAAAGCAGTGGCACTGCTTTTCCCTTGTGCGGGCGTCATTGCCACCAAACGAAGGGAAGAGGACGCCAAGATCCAGGCGGACGGCCAGGAGCCTATCAACCCCGCGGTGTTCTGGATGAAACAAACGGTAACGTGCCACCCTTTTGCCCAGCTCACCCACCCTTTCTCCCCCCCTCCTCCTTCTCTTCGCCTCGAGGTTGATGGCTGACGCGAGCCTGTCTGCATCGGAGAACAGATTTCGAACGCGTGTGGGACGATGGGTTTGATCCACAGCTTGGCTAACGTCAGTATCACGGGGATTGTCTGCTCCCGTTCATATCCACGTCCTAAATCTGGTCGCCCCACAGACGGACGTGTCGCTCATTCCGGAGAGTCCCCTCGCCAAGTTCATCAAACAGTGCGAGGGTGTGCCCCTCTTCCTCCCCCCTTCCCCTTTCTACGTCCGATCTGACATCATACATCGATTGGTCGTCTAGATAAGACTCCACAGGAACGTGCAAAGTTGCTCGAAACGACACCACTGTTCGAGAAGATCCATGGCACTGCCGCATCCTCTGGCCAATCCTCGGTGCGGCCGGAGGACCTCCAGACAGAGTTACACTTTACGTGCTTTGTCAAGGCCGCCGCCGCCGCACTTCCTTCCACCGGCGGCTCTGATAGCGATTCAATAAAGCGGTGGCGTCTGATCGAACTGGACGGGGGTAGAATTGGGCCGATTGACAGGGGGGAGTGCGACGATCTCCTAAAGGCATGCCATCCAAACGACCTGTGCGATTCTCTTCCCTTCACAGCACTTACCCCCGCTTCGCACAGGATGCAGCGAAATACGTGAGGGAGTTTTATGTGTCACAGGCCAAGAGCATCAACTTCAACATGATGGCGCTCTGCCCTGGGCCAGAGGAAGCGTATTAATGGCTTATTGCTCGTGTGATGTCATGTGATTATTCTACGAGAAGCGTGCATCGAAATGTACATGTGCGTGCATGAGACCAATGAGACAAATAATAGGGGCGAGGGAAAGATGCGAGCGACTGCCACCACTACTGCGCGCGCGAATCGTGCGCGGCGAGCAATTCAGACATGGACGCCGGTATTTCCTTGAGTAGCCTCGCGATGAACCTCGACGTGTTGAACGTGCTATCAAAGTTGGTGATGTCCTCGCCGTTGCCTATCTCGGCGATTTGGGACGCCGACGCAGCAATCTAATATAATTGTTTTTTTTTGGGAGGGGGGGGGGGTCATTGGAGCCGTCACCCGAGAAGCACGGAAACGAGCGACTGACCCGAAGAAGCTGGATAGGTGGGAGCTTGTCCGACTTTGCGCCCTGCTTCGTCCCCCGCAGAATATCCTTGACCAGAAAGGGCTCCGCGGTCAGAGGTCGCGCAATGCCAACGACTGAAACGAAAGCATCGCCGACGTGAGTGTCCGAGTGAGGTAGGGACAAAGAACGGCCCGTTAAAAAAATAACCGACCGTCGGTGGAGCCCGAACTGATCGCGTCCGCCATGGCGCGCGTCGTCCGAAAGCCACCCGTGAGCGCGATCTTGGACCGCTTCAGATGGGGCCTGAGCCGGTCAGCAAACTCGATAAAGTAGGCCTCCCGTGCGGCGGAAAACAACGTCTGAGGCGACCATGGTTTCATTTCACCCTATTTCCTGCGCGAACGAGACAAAGGAGCCCACCTTTTTCTGCGCGGGTTTCTCGTCTTGCTCGTACGTTCTTCCGCTGATCTCGATCAGGTCGACGGCGGCGGATTCCAGCGCTTTCGCCGTCAGGATTGACTCGTCGGCGCTAATGCCGTTGGCGACAGAGTCGTCGCAGTTGATCTTCACAGAGATCAGAAAGGCCGGGTCGTTCACCGTTCGCTTGATTTCGGCAATGATCTCGAGCAGTATTCGCATACGGTTTCTGAGCGATCCGCCATACTCGTCCGCCCTGTTGTTGGTCCTCGAGGACAGGAACTGGTGGATCAGGTAACCGTGCGCAGCGTGGATCTGACACAGAACGAGTCCAGATTTTGAAAACAGAGGAGAGAAAAAATGCGGCACCTGGACGCCGTCGAATCCAGCCCTGTGCAAGAACGCGGCCGCGTGTGCGAATCGCCCAACAATATCCTTGATGCCTTCCCTGGTTAGGGGCGTCGGCCTCGCGAACAACACGCCTGACGTAGACGGGTGTTCTATGTCCGACGGCGACTCTGGGTACGGTTGTATCGTGATCGAAACCTGTCGGCCCGGGTGACTCAGCTGCCCAAGAGCGAGACTGCCACAGGACTTGGCCGCCCTCGCGACTTGTTTGAAGTTGTCAAAGTAATCCCGAGGCAGATCCCGGTCAATGATCGCGTTCCCTACGACGGTGAACAGAGCGCTCGGAAGATGACATCGGACAAGAACGCAGACCATACCTGACGCTTCCAAATGGTCCTTTTTGATTTGGATGTTTCCAGTGACTATTATTCCTAGGCAAACGCTACTTTGACAAGGATTGCGACGATTACGGACAGGCGCCGCACCTATGTCTCCCATCGCCCAGGTTTCGTAAAGGCGGACGAGCTCCTCGGTAGGCTGCCCGCGTTCCACTGGATCGTAGGGCGAAAACGTCGAGAGGCGCTCGGACATCGCGCTCTTCAGTACCTTATTTTTCGCAATCTTCCCGCTGAACGGGAACGTTAGCTGTTGCCCTAAGGTTACGGCATGCGAGACTCCAAGGGAAGGCATGATCAACGGGTGCTGGATTGGCTGGTACGGGTATTGGGGCACACTCCGCCACGAACGGGCATCCTTATAGCCCGCGCCCGCAGCTGGCCCTTGAAAAGAGGATCGCGTATGCCCGAACATACTCTCAATATAATGTGACCTGACCCCGCTGCATAAATTAAGGGCTACCCGGACAAAAGACAATGGGAAAAAAAATACGAACGCTGACGTTAACCCGGAGGTTGTAGACGGCGCGGTGCTTCAGCTCAGTTTCCGTAGCAGGATGTGCGTCAGTACGATACCTGAAGCGGCAGTCAGACTCCACACACAGCCGAAGTGTAGCATTCATCTGAGATAGGGATGGACTAAACTTGGATTCGGACTCACCACGACTCGGCCGGTCTGTCTGAAACTGGGGAGCGTTCCTAGCGAACTAAGGCCGTTGAATAAGATTGCAACGGTTGTCTGCCAAAGTCGTTCAGGGTTTCGATCGTTATCTAGGATGCGACTGACCTGTGGCCGCTTTAGGAGTAGTGGCGTCAAGCTGGCAGACTCGTCGCGAGAGGGAGTATGGAGGTGACGGAAGTACTTATTCGTGTGCGAGATGATTTGGCAGCCTTGGCACGTACCCCACCCTGATGTACGTGGTAAAATGCCGGAAGGTACCAATCCCCGGAAACCAATATACTTCTTTTTGCCTAGGCCACGGGAAAGTGATGAAACATAGCCGGGACTAAGTAGTATATAGGCGTGCAACTGACATCGGGGGTCCAACGCCTCCGACATTCATCGCCCGACCAGGCAATCAGTGCTGTACCCCTGCAACCAATCAGCACTGGGGATTACATCATGAGGTCGGCCAGGCATGCATTATATCTGGTAGCATGTGAACCGGGGCAAGAAATGAGCGTTCGGGAATGTGATCCAAACGCACCACGAGCACCCCCACCGAATTCGGTCCGAGCAAACCGCATGTTCGTGCGACGGCCCCGCTGAACGTCCGAGGTGGAGGGTAAATCCTGACAACACCTTGATTTCGTAACGGACAATTGTCGGCTAGGAGAGGGTGAAGTAAAGAGCGCCCTCGGAGGCCAAAAGCCGGGGTTTGAAAGAAGTCGAGGGGGAGAAATGAATACCGTGACAGAAAACGCAGCCCTTCAAGCTGGATATCGAGCCTATCGGGTAACCCGAAGTCTTGCGCAGGGTCGCGGCGAAAGCTCGTCTCCAGCCTGCGGAGCGTCTAATTGGTGTGACTCAAGCAGCCCTGGAGGCCTGGCCCCCGACCGGGTCGCTATGAGCGGGTGATCCTGGCATGCCTGTTATGGCAGTCGCGTCTAGACTCAGATCCTGTCCGTCCCCCTTGTGGTCATGGATCCCTCCGAGTCAGTATGGATCCCAGGCCAGCGTTTGCTGGACACGTCGAGCTGGGTATCGCAAGGCGCCGAGGCCGCAAGTCCTACCATCACCCTTGTCAGAGATATCGTCGCTCATCCCGCCTCCTTTCAGAGAGTGTTCAAGACCCGTGTCAGGTTTCGATCCTCCCACCCTACATGGGGTCCTCTGGAAGACGACATCAGAGCGGGTTGCCCGGCCATGGACGACATCCTGCTCAAACACCGGTTCCCAAAGGGATACCGCCACCCGACCTTGGACAAGACGCTAACACGGCAGCGCCTGATCGGCGAAGCTCGTGTGCTGTTGCGATGTTTGCGGTATGGCGTTTATCTCCGTCTTGGAACGTTGAATCCTGTGGTTGAACGCGAGCCTTGGCTCCGTCGTAGCGCCGGCGTGAACGTGCCCGGTGTCAGGCTGATCAATGTGGCCGAAGGCTGTCTGGGATTGGAGTTCATCAATGGCCCTCCTATACGGTACTTTATCGACGACATGCCCTCTCAAACAGAAACATGGGGCTGCATAAAGGATATTTCCAGGGGTTTGTGCGACTCGCGGGCTGGGCGTCCAGCTGATCTTCCCATCCTCTTTAGAAACGCTCATGGAAAAGATTGGTGTGGAGATCGCCAAGCTGCATCTGATTGATATCATTCATGGCGATCTAACCACGTCGAACATGATGCTCCGGGTGGCCAATAACGATCTAGTACGTCAAACCGGCACTCTATTAGCGCTGGCGTGTCTCCCATTACGTTCTCCAGGTACTGATCGATTTTGGACTGGCGTATCACTCCTCCCTCGTGGAAGACAAAGCAGTGGACCTTTATGTTCTGGAACGTGCTTTTGCATCAACGCACCCAGACTCTGAACACATGTTTGCATCAATTCTCGCGGCTTACGCGAACCGCGTAGGAAAAGACTGGGGTCCAACCAAAAAACGATTAGACGAGGGTAAGATCCGCATCGTGCAATAAGCCACTGGGTGTTGAACATCGTGTCCAGTCCGTCTCCGCGGTAGAAAGCGGACCATGGTTGGCTGATGCCATCCATCGGAGTGAGGGAACGCTATGCCATGTGTCCACTCAGCGTTCAAGGCATTCGCTCACCAGATAGACCCGAACACTAATCACTCGTTCCATATTGTTCCACGGCCACTAATCCAGTACACTTGTGATTGCTTTTCACCGTGATGTTTGTGCATGCGACCTGTATCTTTAGTACAGGGATGCATCGATACAACCCTGGGAAAACATGGGGTCCACTCAACTACGCCTCACTCGAGGCCCTCACCAGCGCAGACACTCTCGAGCCACGCCACTCCGCTCTGAATCTTGGTTAGATTCTCGTTGCCTGTCTCTGTAATCAGGACATCATCCTCGATCCGTACGCCACCCATCCCCTCGTAGCGAGCAAGAACGTCAGTATTAATGTAAGGTGAGGCATGGACGTTGTAGGATGTGAGGAGAGTGGGGTGGAAATAGACGCCCGGCTCGATCGTCTGATTTTCAAGGGAAATTCAACAAGGTAAGAAAGGCGCTGAGGCGACTTACGACCACCATCCCTGCTTGCAACTCTAATCTCAATCTCAGGTACTTGTAGAAGTCCTTGTGCCCGCCAACACCTCCGCTTACCTCACCATCGTCAACGAAATACTTACCACTCCCGGGTGGTCGACTTGCGCTTGGCACGTCATGGACGTCCAAACCCATCGAATGACCCACGCCGTGGGGGAAGAAAGCAGCGCTGAGACCCGTGAGCAGGATTTCTTGAGTAAGCGCCTCTCGCGATTTCACGGGTGCTTTGGCGACCAGAGGTTTCGTATGTCCGTTTAAGTGGCCATTAATATCTGAACGGGATGTCAACGAAAGTTGCAATAAGGTGCATCAGGAGAATGACGACAAACTTCTGGTAGTCTCGTCTGGATCCTTGAATACGCCAATGTCCAGAAAGCCATCCACAAGGATACGGTGACACAATAGCTGCACATCATCCCAATGCACTCCAGGAGCAACAAGCTTGAAAGATTCCTACGCGAACGATGGTCGGGAGATCAGCGTGGGTGACGGAAGACCAGGAAGAAACAACAGACGGATTGCATCCTCAGCACAAGCTCGTATACCTTCTTTGCTTCGTCCGTGAACTTTCCACCATTTCCAACTGGCATCGTACGCGTGACTGTGACCGATAGGGAGTGAGTGAAATAGGAAGAATGGGCTCTAGGACCCGATCGAGATCTTATGCAACTGATACGTACTGTCTGAGCTATAACAGTCCCACTCACAGCCGGCGTCTATCAGCAAAACTTGCGGTAATAGTTTGTGCTCCTCCCCACTTCGTTCATTTTGGGAGTGCACATGCGAAAGGCTTCCCGTATTCACTGTGTCCTGATGACGTACCGGACCCCATGCAAAGTCACGATCATTGCAACAATAATGCAGCGTCGATGCCCGTGTAGACGCTGCAACGATAGGTAGATACGCTTGCTGTACAGCGCTGTGATCAAACATGAGGTTCCGTCTCAACGCCAAGCCAAGAAGGAAAAACTCGCCCCTCGCGCCTGCACGAAGCAACAAATATCGCCTCAGCTTCGGCTTCCTTCTCTATGAGCCAGTCTCCAGGTAGAAGCGGGGTACGGGAAGATTGCTTTGCGATCTTTCCTGCAACGGCCAATCCAAGCACACGCATAATGACCTCGTGTGCGCGCGAGCTGATGTCATTCGCCTTGCGGATCAAGGCGATCTCGTGTGGATCCTTGACAAGCCGCGTTTGATGCAGCGCCGGAAGGAGATGTGTGGCCGTCTTCGTTTGGGCTGCATCCAAGGCTGCTTTCAAACCAGGCACATCACTGACAGCAACGTTGGGGAATTGGGCTGTTTCAGGGAGGATATGGATGATCGTTCCTGGCGGCAGTTGCGCGATGTCGGTTACGAGCTTGGGAGGGTGATCGACCTCGTCCACTGCATACGCACCACGTGCCTCTTCGAGCGTGGGTGGAGCAGGAGACCATAACAGGTCCGCGATGGTGGGCTCAAAGATGTACAATGTGGTTTTGACAGGGTATTCGCCATGGTGATTCTGCGAGGTAGTATGGGTGGGGTCATAGAGTGCCAAGAAGTACGATCCAGGGACGTTGCAGCCAGTGAGATAGAAGAAGTTGGATTCTTGACGGAAAGAAAGTTCGCGGTCGGTGTCATTCCGGTAGGGGGTTGCACCCCCTGCAAGTAGGATCGCACGAGGCTGGACAGATGAAAATGTGATCAAGGCGACCAATAGTAGGTGAGTTGCATCATAAATATATCCACGGGATACTGATACCTTGTTCC
Source organism: Boletellus ananas (assembly GCA_038089895.1). Lineage (NCBI taxonomy): Eukaryota > Fungi > Basidiomycota > Agaricomycetes > Boletales > Boletaceae > Boletellus > Boletellus ananas. The sequence goes on along the minus strand of JBBPLS010000071.1, from coordinate 33,839 downwards.
TCTCCTCCGCAGACAAACCCCGGTCCAGCGTACTCAATGTCCTGACGACATGCTCTTTTGCTAGATTCCGGGTGTTGAACAGCGAACATCATAAGAGACGATGAAACCCATGGATCTGCCAGTGAGAGACATACCAGGATACTTTCCATCCAACAAATCCCCATCTGTTGTCATCGCACTTGAAAGCGTCGCGTTCGATCAGTCAGGCTGGGTGCAGTCAAAGCCGTGCAGTGGGAAACCAGCAAAAGCATGGATGGCGAGCGTACAACGGAAGTCAATGTAAACGCCGATGGTGAAGCGGTTATCATGCTTGCCTTCCAAGCAAGCGGCAGGGGTTCGACTCCCCTTCGGCGTATATTTTGCTCTATTTACGTTGGATGGCGAACGGATGCGGAAGGCCGGGGCTTGCAGTCTCGGGGGTGTACAAGGACAGAGTTCCGTATTGTGTTTTGTCGTAAACTCTTGCTGTCCAGTTACTGAGAGTTTGTGAATGCCGCCGCACACCAATTGGGACGTTATCACGTGTAAAGACCTGTGAGCGCACAAGACGAGTCCAGATCTTGCCAGAGTCCTCCACTCGGGGACGTGATTACTTCTGGGGTTGGCCGGTGGGCCGCACCCAAGGATCAGAGGCTGCTGTGCGTCATGACATGGCTCCGGCTGACAATATTATATCCCCCAGCCGCCTTGTGCCACTTCGGGCGGATCACGGATACTAAATACTACACACTAGGCGAGTATAAAGTACAGCCGGACTGACCTTGAACACTTCAGCAGACTTGGAAGGATGCTCAGACACGCTGTGCACGTACGACGCGCCTCGTTCGCTACCGCCGCTCCCACCTCGTCCTCCAAGCTCGCCATTGGCATCCGTCGCGAGAACCCATCCAGAATCTGGGAACGTAGATGCCCGTTGACACCGGACGCCGTTGAGTCACTCGTCCACGAGGAGAATGTGGACGTCCTCATCCAGGACTGCGACAGAAGGGTCTTTCCAGTAGACCAGTTTGTCAAGGTCCGCAAATACGTGTCGTGTGACTCGGCGGTCCATGCCAACTAACGTGTCGTCACAGGCTGGCGCAAGGATTCATCCCAACCTCGACCCTGCACACATCGTCCTTGGTATCAAGGAACCACCACTCAATGAACTGATAACGTCCCCACCGCCTCCGAGCTCCGGTTCGCCAGTGCCTCGCACCCATCTGATGTTCTCTCACACGACCAAGGGACAGCAATATAACATGGAGCTTCTCTCTCGCTTCCTGAGTCGCAATCCACAGCACGACCTCCCCCCAAGGTTGGTAGACTACGAGCTTCTTGCTGGGCCCGATGGGAAGAGGACAGTGGCATTTGGGTGGTTTGCTGGAGGTCAGTACATTGAAGTACAACGCCTACGCCTGAGACTAACCACTTTGTGCTCGCCAGTCGCGGGTGCTCTCGAGTCCCTTTCCGCTTTGGCGCATACACACCTCGAACTTGGCGTCGCCTCACCATTTCTTGTGGGTATAATCAAGTCCCGGTTCAGGCGTTGTTTTATGAAATTGCCGGTATTAGCATACTCCCCGACCTCACACCCATGTGGATTTGCCATCGGTGCGGGCTGCCTTGAGAGCCATCGGGGAGGAAATCATCAGGGATGGGACACCCAAGTCCCTTGGTCCATTTGTGATCGGTCTGACGGGGTGAGTTAGTGTCGCCACTGCCTCTCAGTCTCTGGATATCTCTCCAGGAATGGGAACGTGTCCCACGGGGTCCTCTCCATCTTGAATGAGCTTCCGATCGTCAACATCAAGGTTGAAGATCTCCCTTGTCTTGTAAGCAACCCAGGTATGTAATCTTGTTCGGGCCACTCTAGGATGTATCATTGATGGTACGGTCTAGATACCGACTTACGCAAGGTCACCGGTCTCTGTCCGTTGATCATGAACGCACTCGCTGACGAGGCATCTAGATATACCTAGTCCATGCTTCCCCCGCCGACTACCTCTCTCGAACTGACGGTGGTCGCTACGACAGGACACATTATTACGACCACTCGTCTCTTTACAAGTCCGATTTTGCTACCAAGGTACAGTGCACCCTGTCTCGTTCATATGTCGTTTGGGACCTGGATCTGCTTCCCAGGTAGCCCCTTACCTTACGCTTTTCATTAATGGAGTGGGCTGGCTCCCCGAGTTTCCTCGTATCATGACAAACGACGATCTCATAACGGCACTTACTCGTGCCATGGAAGTTGGACACGGGAGGTTTAGCACCATTGGCGACATCAGTTGTGATATTGGGGTGGGTGGTTTTGCGCACCCCCATGTCTCGTCACTAAGTATCGTGCGTCTCCTCCAGGGTGGCCTCGAGTTTATGTCACGCGCTTCAACTATATCGGAACCGTTTTTCCAGTATCGTCCTCCGACCCTCCCAGCTCATCTCCCAGGTATCCAGATAATGTCTGTGGATATTCTTCCCTCCAGCCTGCCGTTGGACGCTTCGGAGCACTTCTGTCAAGTATTGATGCCCTACTTGAAAGCCGTGATCCACGAGTACCGGGGCCGACCTGTGAAGCATGAGTATTCCGAGGCACTGAAGGTGGCCACCGTTGCCAGGGATGGTCAACTTCAGGGGATTCATACACGGTTGGAAGATCCTCTTAACAAATGGAGACAGTCTGCCGCTGGAGGTTCCCAGGAGAAGAAGAAAGTCCTCATGCTTGGGAGCGGGATGGTTGCAGGGCCTGCGATACAGGAGCTATGCAAGCGCTCAGACGTAGAGTTGGTCGTTGGTCAGTAGTCCATCTGTATTTGTATTCTACCACCATGGACTCACTGTATGATCTTCCTGTACGTTATCCGTTACATTCAACCCATGTATTCCACTACCAGCCAGCAACTCGCTCCCAGAGGCAAAGGAATTGATCAAAGGCCTTTCTAATGCCAGTGCTTGTCTACTCGACGTCCAGGACCGGGACAAGGTCTCACAACTCGTGGAGAATGCGGATATTGTCATTAGGTGAGTCAACTTTGACGCTGTGAATCGGAACGCTCAGTCAGTTTTGCAGTCTTCTCCCGGTGCCATTACATCCATCTCTCGCCGAACTATGCATCCAGCATGGTAAGCACATGATCACAGCGTCATACATATCGCCTGCTATGCGTGCTTTGCATGAGCGGTGCGTGTATTCGCACTCAGCGCTTCATTCGATACTTATTAGGGTCGAAACCTTGTAGAGCGGAGTCTGCCAACATCCTATTATTGAACGAGATCGGGCTGGACCCAGGTATCGACCACTGCTCGGCCCTTTCACTGGTCAGGCAGCTTGAGAAAGAGAACAAGCAGGTTTTGTCGTTCACTTCTTTTTGTGGCGGTCTCCCCGCTCCCGAAGCATCCGATGTCCCACTGGGGTACAAGTTTAGCTGGAGCCCGAGAGGTGTGCTCAGCGCTGCGCACAATAGTGCTAGGTTTAAGCTCAGCGGCGAGGTATTTGCGCACCCCTTCTTTCCGTTCTGTCTTGACTCGGCAGGATCTAACAGGTCACAGAGATCCCAGGAGAGAACGTGTTAAAGCACCACTTTCCGGACGTCCCCATTTCCAACGTTTTAAAGCTAGAGGGCATCGCCAACAGAGACAGTCTCCCATACGCGGACACGTATGGACTCGGAAAGATCGAGGACCTGCGAACAGTCTTGCGAGGTACCCTCAGGTGCGCCAGAGCGGTGGCTGTTGACACTCGATGATCTCTCATTGCGCGTTCGTTGGACAGATATCCTGGATTCACTAATCTCGTGCACTCGTTCAAATCCATGGGGCTATTGGACACGGATCCGTCGTCGTGCGTCTTGCCTCGGTCCTGGCTCGAGCTCATCCCCCTCGCGCTGGCGAACAAGATGGGCGAGGGTGCCGTCCCCGCAGACTCGCGTTCACTGGCGTCGGCGCTCTCGCACATCATTCCAGACCCGCAGCACCGCGAGCGTGTGTGGGACGCACTGTGCTGGCTCGGCCTCCTTGCACCTGCTCCATCGTCGTCGAACCCGAGTTGGTCTGTCGCCGCACACGCGATGCCGCTGTTGCCTACCAAGCCGCTCGCGCCGATCGACCTGCTCACTGCCGTGCTTGCACACAAGCTCAAGTACGAACCGGGCGAGCGGGACCTCGTCGTCCTCGCACATGAGATCGTGGCAGCGCCTGCAGGATCGTGGGCGGAGAGGGAGATGGAGGTGTACACGTCCTCGTTGGTGTCGTACGGGACCCCTCGCGCGTCCGCCATGTCGCGATGTGTCGGTCTGCCGGTGGCGTTCGCGACGCTGGCTGTGTTGGACGGGAGAGTGGCAGGAAGGGGCGTTCAGGGCCCGACGGAGGAGACATTGTATCGGGCGGTTTTGGACGGTCTGGAAAGCGCGGGTTTGGAGATCAAGGAGAGTGTGCGACGGGGTCCGGGTATGGACGCTGTACTCGGGGCTGGGCTACGCAGCACGGGTTTCACGCGGGGAGCACTGTGAGGTGACGAGGGAATATGTATACAATTACTAGGGATGCTATCGTAAGTACTACCACCACATCGGACATGACCACGGACCTCTTCGATCGTGCTGCAGCTCTGCACACGCAGGCCGTGCTCTCGTTCCAGTCTTCGGAGTCGTCCACCGTCACGTCCAACAAGGCCGAATACGCATTCCTTCAAAAAATACTTCAGTCGGGGACGCTGTCCGATCGCCTGAGCGCATTGACCCTGCTCGTCCAAAGCAGCCCCTTGCACAACACAAGGGCCCTCGATGCCCTGAAGAGTCTGGCAGACAAGGGGAAAGGCAAGGGTGGTCGCGGGGGAAGCCTAAAGGCACTGCGTTGCATTGTCGACTGGTGGGTCGGCGGGGGCGCACCAGATCGCAAGCTCAGGTGAGTCTGTTCTTTCGGTCGAGGTGCACGCTCGACTGCCACGATAGATATTTCCGCGACCAGCCCGTGACGGATCCTGGTGTGGACGACGAACAATTACTCGCGTGGTACTTTGAAGACTGGCTCAAGAAGTATTTTTTCTCGGTCCTGCAGGTACTCGAAAATCTCGCCGCCGACACTCTACCGTATGTGAGGATCCAGGCGCTTGCGCTGATAGCCAATCTCCTGCGGAACAAGCCCGAGCAAGAAAACAATCTACTAAAGTTGCTCGTGAACAAGCTGGTAAGCGCGTTGTTCGTCATGGCGCAGTTGATTGTGACCCTTGTGTAGGGAGATGGAGAAAAACAGGTCTGTTCTCGCGCGTCGCACCATCTTCTTCAGCTCCTACAGACGCATCCGTCGATGAAAAAAGTCGTCATACGTGAGATGACCGCGTTGATCTTCACCCCTGCGACTGTCCCATCAAGGGGCGAGGACACTTCGAACGAACATTCCCGATATTACGCCGCTATTACGCTCAACCAAGTATTTCTCCAGCCAGGCGACGCAGACGTTGCTCTACAACTTATCGACGTCTACTTTCGCCTGTTTGAAGACCTCCTTAGAGAAGGTAGGATAGTCGAGAACGAGGTGGACACACACGCAAAGCTTGTTTCCGCCATCCTTAGCGGCGTGAATCGCGCATTACCATTTGCGAAACTGGATGCAGCCGAAGCAAAGTAGCTTGGTGGTCCTGTTTCCGTCCCACGACGCTCATCGCGAATCACAGGTTCCACAAATATATCGACACTCTTTTTCTCATCACGCACACGTCAACCTTCAACACGTCGCTCCAGTCTCTTGTCCTCATTCAGCACCTTTCGTCGGCTCTTGCCAGCCAGCCAGGTTCCTCCTCGTCCTCATCTCGCTCGCGGTCGATCGTGGATCGATATTATCACGTGCTATACTCCTCGCTCCACGATACGCGATTGGCGTCGTCTTCGAAGCAATCGATGTATTTGAATTTATTGTTCAAGTCCCTCAAGACGGACGAAGACATTGAGAGGGTGAAAAGCTTTGTGCGCAGGTTTGTCCAGGTGTTGATCGGTGGTGGCGTTGGAGGTACAGAGTTTATAATCGGAGGTCTCTACTTGCTCGGAGAGGTGAGTTGATCCGTATCCTGATGTCGGTGGTTGACGAACCTCGTCTTGTCAAGGCCTTCAGCACCATTCCGGGTCTGCGCGCGGTCCTAAGAGGGGCACCGGTTGCGTCGGCGGGTGAAGATTACGATCCCCGCAAACGAGATCCGCGATTTGCGCACACATCGGCTTCCCCGCTGTACGAACTCGTGCGCCGCATCTCATAGTCTTTGCCCAGACAGCTCACCCCGTCGTTTCTAGCTTCCGTTCCTTCACCACTACCATCCGGCCATTTCCCTTCATGCGCGTCAACTGCTCGCGTCGCAACCGATTACCTCGAGTCCGGACCTCACGCTCAACACGCTCTCTCACTTTCTCGATCGTTTCGTGTACAAGAACCCAAAAAAGCCGAAGTCAAAAGGCGCAAGCGCCATGCAACCCGCTGCGAGTTCGACCGACGGCATCGGTGTGAAGCGATCCCGAGGCGAAGTCAGCGGGGGCGCGTTGCCGAACGAAGCCAAGTTCTGGAGGAAGAAGGTGGACGAGGTGCCTGTGGACGAGGTACGATTCCGTTTTTTTCTCCTTCACGGATATATCGACTCACCCCACGTCCTCTAGGTCTTCTTCCACAAATACTTTTCAAGAAAGAATCGGAAGAAACTTGCGGAAGCCGGCGGAGACGAAGATGGGAGAGGAGTGCGATCGGATAATTCCCAGGGGGACGGGACGGACGGTGAACGGGAACTCGATGAAGAGGACGCCGTATGGAAGGTACGCACACGGCGCGCTCTCTGGTTCCCACTCTCTCACATCACTCGCAAGGTCATACGGGCTACCATGCCGCATGAGGACGACACTTTTTCGGAAGACGTCGATGAGGGACGGCTGTCCGATTCTGACCCGGCCGGCAACCTGAGCGTCGAGGAGTCGGAACTCGAAGTCGATTCTGATGGTGACGAATTCGGTGATGCTATGTCACTCGCCGAGGGGTCCGACGACGACGACTTGGTCGCCATGGGCGACATTCAAAGTGGGCTCATTGAGTATGATGGTTCCGACGCAGAAACGGAAGGGGGCGACGAAGAGTGGGGAGGGATCGATGGCGGCAGCAAACGCAAACGGAACGACAAGGGTCAAGGGGGACGCAAGAAGCGGAAAGCATTACCCGTTTTTGCGACGTACGAGGAATACGCAAAGGTGATCGAGGAAGGTCCAGAGGACGAGATATGACGCTCGTATATTCTGCGAACACCGCTATTCTACAGGTTACTCACTGTAGTTTTCACCTAGGCTGGCGCGTGGGCACATTACTGCTCACCCCGGCATGTATAATGTCCACATTAGCCATGCTAGTCAATGAATACAGAAAAGGACGCAATCTGGCACCACTGGATGCTCAGGCTGGGAGGCGAACATCGACCTTTGACGTCGGGGACACTCCTCCCACCGGATGCACGCGGGCCGGCGACAGCCTGTTGGTCGTAGACGACGTCTGGCAGCGGTCGCGGCAACACGCTTGGCGGGGGACCCGCTCCAGACGCACACATATGCACCGACAGGATGCTCGACTGACACGAACGCCCTGATCAGTGGCATCTCCGTGGAGAACCAGGAAGTCGGAAACAGACGCCGCCAACGGAATCATTACAGCACTATTGTCGCACTGGCCGAAGCTGGGGACAGTGGTGATGACGGCCGCACTGGCAGTCGTTGCGAAAGGGCAGACGTGTGAAGGAGTGGCATCTGCAGGAGCAGCAAAAGGGAAATCCAGCGAACACGACACGAAACATGTCGTGATCTTGGGCACCTCAGCCTGAAGGACGAGGTAACTTGTATTCCTCAGCCCAAGGGTCGTATGATCTGGCACCGAGCAACGGCGGTCTTGTTTTCGCTGTTGGTTTCTTTTTCGACTGTGCGCTGAATGGGGGGCGATTGTCTGGGTACCTCTTCTCGGGGGATAGTTACTGCGTCGCCCCGCGTTCGTACCTTTGGAACATCGTCTCCTCGCGTATCGTAATCATCATCGCGAGGGCCTATCAATCAGGCGAGAACGTACGAATGGGCCGTGCAGCCCGAGGGAACGGAGGGCAGGACGATGAATACGTCGACTAGTGGGTCTGGTGATAGCGAAGCGACACTTCGCGAGATCGTCACTACATCAGAGAAGACCCCTACTCTGGCAGGCATGGCACCCCGGTGTTGCGTGCAGAGGGACTCACGACGGCGCTTTACCTGGCGAGCTGCGGGTCCATGGTCGAAAGGGATTCGATGAACTGTCCTCCAAGTCGGTCAGGCTCGGATACAGCAGCTGTGATAACTGGAACTGGAACTAGGCCAGGTCGGGAGGTGCTGGATGTCGAGGAGAAGGTCGGACGTTGTACATTTGAGTCGGAGTTGATTGGGGCATTGTCTACGCCGTCGTCGCTTGACTTACTAGCACTGGTCGTCCAGGCGGACAAGCCATGTCCAAGTCCACGCCCGAGACGGACGAGTTCTACGTCCAAATTCACCGGCGCATGATTGAGAGTGGTGAATGGGAGAGGCATGCTTTCGTCTCTGAATCCTTGGCCCAGTTTCGTACTCACACGTCGTTCCAATCCCAGAATACTTCGTCTCTTGTCGTCCAAGCTCTCAGAACACGGATGGGTGGATGAGATGCGTCATAAAGCAAAGGGTATACCACTTTTCTCCTTGTGTGGTAGCATGGACTAACGCGAAGAATTGGCAGAACGCGCACGGACGATGGATACATTGTCCTTTCAGGTGATATTAGAGGACATGTCCTCCCCAGCGCAAGGTAAAGGTGCACTGGAACCAAGAGATTACGACGCACCTTACTTTGTTGACCTTAGCCAGCATGCCTCCGACAGTGAAACGTGAATTCCTAAATATGCTCCGACAATATGTCAAGGACCAGTTTGAAAAGTGAATACTGTACGACTGCATGTTGCTGGAACCGATGCGGATGTCCATCCTCCGTTCATGCTCATCCCCTTACACTCTACTTGCTGCTTAGGATCGCCCACATTTACATCTAGTCGCCCTCCGCGCTTGTTCTTCATTTCTAACGGTACTCTGGTACTGGGGAGAATCGCATCCGGCGTCCGGGGTAGAGGGCATCCAATAAGTTTATGAAACGCCGACAGATAGATGCGATGGCCTCTTACCGCCGACCTTTCTTGTTTTACCACTTCCCTAATCTCGGAATCATCGCGTTCTTTTCGTTGCGTTCCGTGGTCAGTGTTTCCATTATAGCAGACCTACCTATCATCGAGAAAGGGTGTCCGAAGCTGCATCCTACACCTCGATGGCCAGCTTGTGCGTGTAAGTACAGCATTTGCTCTGCCGTCACCGTGCTACCATTACCACAGGGTGGATGACCTAGGGCATGCCACGAGGATTTGAGTCAGATAACTTGCTTTGGAGGTTTGCCCCCTGGGGGCAGTGTTTAGACTGTTGATTATTGCAGAACCGGTTCCTTAATATGCAGGATTTGGGGAGAAAACATTTTGTACCCGCCACTGCTTGTCACCGGATTTGAAGGCACCGACTTACTGTCTCTGGGCCCTGACTGCCCTCTTTCACTGCAGCGTTCTCATCTCGCAATTAGGCTAGTTTAGGGGATTCGTTGTCCGTCCACTTTGTTCCGTGTCGTGTCGTTCTCTTCACTTTTGGTTGGGGGTGCAATGCGAACGTCGTTTGAACCATCGCCACCTGCACGCTCCGGGTTCTCCAATTAGCGGCACCGAACCTGGTGAGTCATGGCCTCGAGGCCGGCGTGTACATGCCTTGCCAGTGGGCACCGTTTGTCGGATCAAGCACAGCTTCGAGTCGGGGCGGTGGTCCGAGTCGCACCAGGTACCAACAGGACGCCGCTATCTGATGAACTCTTTTCTCTCATGATTCAGACGAGAATAGTACGGCGCTTTCAAATTTTCCCTAATTCGATCCGCGCTGGAGACCCGCTGACGACGCTGCAACCACGGCTTATGCGGGACTCTGGTGGTGTTGCCCGCAAGGTTCCACGCGGCTTCTCAGGCTATATTACCGCAACCAGAGCTCCCAAGACGCCCTTTCGAGCCGAAGGCACCCCTTCTTCGTCCCTCCTGTGAATTACCTGGGCGTGCAGGCCCCTTCGAGGCAAATGAGCTCCGGGTCCTCTCTTGCCGCCATGACGAGCATCCGACTAAACAACTATGCAGCCAGTACGACCATCCCGCGCATATCCTCGTTGTCTATGTCCGATCTCATGAATTTTTCCATTTCAACAGTCGTCGTGATCACCGCCGTTGGATATGACTATGGTGAGTTGGGCTCTGTTCCTTATGTTTCCGTTCTATTTCGTGTGATCGGGGCTCAACGGTTTCTTTTTCGACAGTTCTGACGCTCTCAAAGGAGGTATCGTGTCATGCAACTCGAATCGGTGCTCAGAGTGCACTTATCATCACGGACCACAGATTATGTATATCTGGGTCGGTGCGCTTTTCATTCCGGCCTGGATGCGTTCGTAGCGTCCTGACGAAGACCCATCTGATACAGAGAAAACCTTGGACGTTGGTGTCTACGTTGTTTGTTCTTGTGCGTATGCTTGCGCGTTTCCTCGGTGATGGCTGGTGGAACGCCTGGGGTGGCCCAAGCTAACGCCCCCTTTTCCTATCTTCCGGACAGGCTCGCTACGGAGGGTTGTGCTTTGTCGTGTAGGTCATTTCCTTCTTGGTCGTGGGCAGAAATAACGTTCCGCCAGAATTGATTGTCTCTGTATGTTTGTTTTCGACCGTTGAAACTGCGTGGATCAAACGAGCAACTGACAAAAAACGTTCTCCTGCGCAGTGGGGACCATATTCATGCCTGGCCCACAAAAGGTGAGTTTTGTGTCCCATGGTGGACAACAGACCGGGGAATGTTGTACTCATTTTTTTTTTTTTGGCCTGTAGATGTACGTGTTCATCCTTCTTGCGTGCAACTGCCATAAAATAAAAATCCAATAGTTGTGAGCATGGGGACGCCACAGCGTTTTCTAGGATGACCCTGCTCACAGGATGGATTTACAAGGTTACGCCATGACGCTCCTCTACGGCTGGCTGTTCAGCATCTTTATCGGTGCAGCCGATCGTGAGTCCGTTTTCTTTTCTTTGGTCCTCCAATCTGTGCGGAACTCATGACTCGGGGCTGCAAACGTCTAGTGGTGATGATCCTCCGCGTCTGGGCGGTGTATTATCGGTCGAGGCTAATCCTGCGGACCCTCCTGGTGCTCTTCGTCGTGGAGAACGTCCTGGACATTGCTACGACCGTGATGCTGTGCAGCGGGCTGAACCAGGTGTCAGGTATGGCAAAAGCTCCGCGCAAGCTGATGAGTCACCGGTCACCGCTGACTCATGACTGTAGTCTCCATGTTGGAGGGGCCTGACTTTGCCGTCTGCGTCACCGAGTTTGGTGCGCAATTCAAGATATGGACGCAGGTGACTTTGGTCTCGCAGTTCGTCCTTGGCGCGGCCATGTGCACGCTCATGGCGGTCCAGTACGTGCGGGAGACTTGGCAAATGCGCAGAGTGACGAAGCGGTGGCAGCCGAGTCGGTACATGAATTTATTTCTTCGAGAGGGCATACTCTACTTTATCGCGTGCGTCTTCGTCTCGTCTCTTCCTCTTCCGTCTCAAATATTGATCGCACGTGACAAACTCGCGGGGTCCCTTTTCGTCTTTGCATTGAATAGCATCCTATTGTCCGATCTCGCCCAGATGCTTTTCGTCACGGACACGTATGTTGTGTTGACGGGGTGGGCGGGCATGATCATCGTCAGCGCGGCGAACATTGCGATGGTCACCATGATCCCGCGGTTCATTATGAACATCCGGGAGCTGCACGCGCGGGACTCCGAGTTGGATTCTTGGGGATTACCTGCATGCTGGGCTAGGGGTGGAGAAGATGGCGATGGCGATGGATGTGTCGGTGAGAAGAGCGTCGACGTGGGATTCGGCTTCCATCTTCCAACACGGACCGCTGTTGGCTCGTCAGAGACTGTGTGTGTAATCGGGCCAGACATGGGGGTACTAGTAGAGCCAAGGGAGGATGTATGACACGGATAGCACGGACGGCCTCATCATCATCATCGCCATGGACATTAGCATTGTGCAGTGTAACTTCCGTACGCCTCCATCGCTATCGTCAAGTACAGTGAGAGGTCCTGGATGTGAGCAAACGAGAATGCAGTGTAAGGAGACAGCGCGTCTGCTAGTAGCTCGTGCTTGCAAACATGGCGGGTGCTGGTCGGTGATCACGGCGTGCCAAGTAACTTATAGATAGGCTATAATCAGGTTGTCTACCGTTCTCTTGCCTTTCCTTTCAGTGGGGCGCGACTGGTCCGCTGGAGAGGCCCCTCACCTGGAACATGCCTCGGCGGTGGACGCATTACCGATTTTTGCGATGTATGAGGAATACGCAAAAGTGAGTGAGGAAAGTCCGGAGGACGAGATATGACGCTTCACCTAGCTTGGCGCGTCCGATGCACCTGCCATGCTAGTCAATAAAATGGATGCAATCTGGCACCACTGGATGCTCAGGGTGAGAGGCGAACATCGACCTCCTCCCACCGGATGCACGCGGGCCGGCAACAGCCCCTGTTTGTCGTGGCTGTGCTCGCGTCGGGCAGAGCCGACTTGGCTTGCGTGTGCTCAGACCGAGACGATGTCTGGCAGCGGTCGCGGAAACACGCTTGGCGGAGGACCCGCTCCAGATCCACCCCCGTCCTTGTGGTCGAGACCCGCTGCACCCCGCATCGGTCGCATCGGCGAATGGAACAACCCCAGCAGCACCTCCCGCCCGGGCTCGGCTGGGTACGCCCCATCTCGTCCGCACGGTGCCCCACCCTGACGGCCATGCACAGCTCGGGGCGGATCGCGACGTTGAATTCGCTCGCCCCTTCCAATCCGGGTCCCCCCCGCCCACCGAGTTTCCAAGATGATGAGGACGACGATGAGGACGACGACGACGAGGGCCCGCCGCGCGAAGGAGAGAGCTGGTTCGCGGGCGGGGAGCGCAGGCACGCACGTATATGCGCCGGCAGGACGCTCTACTGACACGAACGCCTTGATCAGCGGCATCTCCGTGCAGAACCCGAACGCGCGCGAAAACGTACCGGGTGGGCGGATGGTCCAGGATATTCTCCGGCGTGCTGCCGAGTGCGTTGGGTGTGGTGGTCGTTGCAGGACAGCGTGGGCTCATGTGCCATCCTAGGACGTCTGCTGCGCGCGCGGCTCAGCCCCCTGCGACTGAGAAGCCCCCTGCCTGGTTTAGGGGGGGTGGCCATACGCTGGGGAGCGACGAGGTCGGGAGCACGTTTATTCCCGATCCCGAAGCTCAGCAAGGTGATGTCGGACATGGTTGTCGCGGCACGCGCTCACTCGGGCACGCTCCAGACAATGACGGCGAGGTCGTACAGCGATTCATCACGTTTTGGCGCAACGGATTCAGCATCGAAGGCGGCGAGTTTTACAGCTACACCGATCCGGAAAACGAGCGGCTGCTCGCAGAGATCAACACCGGGTAGGGCATTCTTCTCGCCGTGCACGCATACACTCGACGCCTTTGCAGCCGTGCGCCCGTGTCGGTGCTGAACGTGCCGCTGGGACAGCCTGTCGAGGTGATCGTGTCCAAGCGGACGAACGAAGACTACGTGCCCCAGGCAAGGCCGTTTGGTGGAGGTGGGCACCGCCTTGGGTCGCCCGTGCCGGCTGTGACGAGCATGCCGGGGTCGTTCCCCGCTGGGCCGAGCACGCCCACCGGTCACGTCGACAGGCCGAGCGTGACGACGCTGTTCCAGGTCGACCAAACGCGCCCGACGACGACGGTCCAGATCCGCTTGGCGGACGGGACGAGGTAGGTGTCCCCGGACGCGTGCTCTGCCGTGGCTGACGACGACTGTGCAGGATACCGTGCCGGATGAACCTGACGCACACGGTCGGAGACATTCGGAGCTTCATCAACGCGTGCGTGACGTGCTGTGCGGCGAGCGGGTGCTGATGCGGGCGACAGGTCGCGGCCAGAGAACGTGTCGAGGGCGTACACGATTGGGACGACGTTCCCGAACCGGGTGTTGGAGAGCGACGCGGAGACGGTCGAGGCGGCGGGGCTGGCGAACAGCGTGGTGGTGCAGCGGTGGGCGTAGCCAGGAATGGAAGCTTGTTCGCACGCGTAACCACCCAGTCGTCCTCATTTTCGTTCTCCCCTCCTTCGTTCCCGATGGCGCCGTTCACAAAGCCGGAGGCGATTCTGAAGCAGGCGGAGGGCCTCGTCTCGGTCGGGCAGACACATGCGGCGCTGCAGTCCCTCGCCGAGATGTTCTCCTCGAAGCGCTTCCGGTCGACGCCCCTCACCGCCCTCGAGCCCATCCTCCTCCGGTTCGTCGAGCTCTGCGTCGACATGCGCAAGGGGCGGACCGCAAAGGAGGGCCTCATGCAGTACAAGAACATCGCGCAGAACACGAGCGTCGCCTCCATCGAGGTCGTCATCCAGCGCTTTCTCGCCCTCGCAGACGCCAAGGTCCAAGAGGCACAGGAAAAGGCCGACAAGGCCGTCGCGGTCGACGTCGACGACCTCGAGGCGAGCGAGACGCCCGAGAGCATCCTCCTCGGCGCCGTCAGCGGCGATCAGAGCAAGGATCGCACCGATAGAGCCCTCGTCACGCCCTGGCTCAAGTTTCTCTGGGAGAGCTACCGCACCTCGCTCGAGACCCTCAAAAACAATGCCCGATTAGAGGCCATATACCAGGTGAGTTTTCGGGCGCACACGTCTCCTGCGCCGCTCAGCCCAGTCCGGTCCATCAGCAAGTCGCCCAGCAGGCATTCCGATTCTGCCTCAGGTACCAGCGCAAGGTCGAGTTCCGTCGTCTGTGCGACACCCTCCGTCTCCACCTCTCCAACGTCGCAAAATATGCGCATCAGGCCCATGCGATCAACCTGTCCGATCCAGAGATCCTCCAACATCATCTCGACACACGCTTTGCCCAGCTCAACACCTCTGTCGAGCTCGAGCTTTGGCAAGAGGCCTTCCGCTCTGTCGAAGACGTTCACAACCTCCTCATCATGGCCAAAAAGGCCCCGCGACCGGCCATGATGGCAAACTATTACGAAAAGCTCACAAAAATCTTCCTCACGAGCGGCAACGCGCTCTACCATGCCGCAGCCTGGGGTCGCTATTATGCCGTCGTCACCAGTATCGGTGGGAGATCCGACGAGGAGATGAGCCGCCTCGCAGGACAGGTGCTTGTCAGTGCGCTCGCCGTTCCCGTCGGCCTGCACGGTGACGAAGACGACGGTCGATCCAAGACCACGCGACTCGCCGCCCTCCTCAATCTCTCCAAGGCACCCACCCGGGCCGGTCTCCTCAAGGATGCTGTCAGTGAGGTCCCATTCGTGGTAGTGCACCTGTGCTCATTCCGTCTAGCTCTCGCGCGACGTCCTCCGCCTCTCGCCAGCCCCGATCAAGACGCTCTACAACCTCCTCGAAGCCTCGTTTGATCCCCTCACGCTCTGCACGTCCACCGCGCCCATTCTCTCCGCCCTCTGCACCAGCGACTCCCCTTATGCAGGATACCGCGCCCTCCTCTCCCGCGCCCTCCTCTCCCGTCTCCTCTCCCAGCTGTCGCAGGTCTACAGCACCCTCAAAGTGAGCACCCTCCTTGAGCTCGTCAAGCCACTCGACGACTTTGGTGCCGAGCAAGTCGAGGCCTACGTCATGGGGTGTGCCCGGCGTGGCGAGCTCCGCATCCGCGTCGACCACGCTACCGAGACCATCGCCTTTATCGACGAGCCCTTTGCCCACCCGGACGAGTCTACGTCGAGCGTCATCGCGGGCGCCTCTTCGCCGCACGACGACGCGACGACGGTCCAGCCGTCGTCGTCCGAGCTCGTGCGCACCCGCCTGAGCGCGCTCGCAACAGTGCTCCACGACGCCGTGCGCATGCTCGATGCGCCTGCGCCAGTGCTTTCGGCCGAGGAAGACGCTGCGCAGCTCGCCGAGCTCGTCGCCGCTGCCAACGCGGAGCGCCGCGCACTCTCGCTCCGCCGGGCGCTGATCGCACGCCGGAGGGAACTCTTGTCCGAGCTGAGCGTGCGCAAGGAAAAGGAGGAGGCGTCGCGCCGCGCGGAGCTCACCCGGGCCAAGAAGCTCGTCGAGGAGCAAAAAGAAAAAGAGGACGCACGAAGGCGGGAGATTGAGCGCGCACGGCGCGAAATCGAGACGATCCGGTCCGAAGAGGCCAAGAAGCTCGCCCAGGAGCTGATCAAGCGGGGCGGGCTCCAGATCTCCGTCGCGGTGCGCGTCGTCGTCACGTCGTCGTCGTTGGGCGTGCGCTCATCCTTTACCTTTCTAGGACATGGAAGACTTGAGCAAGGATCGGCTGATGCGTCTCCAGGTGGAGCAGCTGGAAAAGGAAAAAAAGGACCTCCAGGAGCGGCTTCGGATCGCTGCCAAGCGGATCGACCATGTCGAGCGCGCGTTCCGCAAAGAAGAGCGACCGCTCCTCGCGCAAGACTATGCCGAACAACAGGCCGCCGATCGGACGACGTTTGAGGCACTCCAAAAAGCGCGGATCGAGAATACTCGGGCAGCGCACAGCCAGGCGATCGCGGCCAAGAAGCGCTTGGGGCGGATGCAGGACGATTACCGGGTGCACCGGGAGCGGCTGTTGGCGTTGCGCTCGGAGGAGTACCAGCAAAAGGTAGCGATCGCGGACAAGAAGATGGAGGAGGAAAAGGACAAACGACGACAGGCGCATCTGGCGGAGAGGCAGGCGGAGCGGAGGCGACACGAGGAAGCCGAGGCCGCTGCGCGCGAGGCGGAAGCGGAACGACTGAGGTTCGAGGCGGGTGCGTCGTGCTCTCCTTTCTTTTGGCCATGCGGGGACTGACGGGGGAGGATGTACAGAACAACGTGCGGCAGAAGAGGCCGAGGCAGAGCGAAAACGACTGGAAGAAGAGCAGATCTTGGAGAAGCGGAGACTACGCCAGCTCGAGCGCGAGGCGACCATGGAAGAAGCGCGCCAAAAGGCACAGCGCGAGAAGGAAGCGGAGGAACGACGGCTGCAGTTACGGTCGCAGGCGAAGACGACGGCGGTGCCGCGTACCAATGCCGAGAGCGGGTGGCGCGCCCGCGCACAAGCCCAAGCCCAGACTCCAGCGCGCCCAGAAAGCCCTGCACCGTCGCCTGTCACAGCTGCCGCAGCGACGGCAGGTCCGCCCAAGTTGGGAGCGGGTGGTGGATGGCGTCAACGCGAGAAGGAAAAGCAGGAACGAGAAAAGCAGGGCCTACCTCCCGCTTCCCCTGCGACGCCTGCGTCCGCCACCACCCCATTATCAGAGAGCAAAAAGGATGCGGACGGGTTCGAGACTGTAGCAGAGAAACGCGTGTGGCGACCGAAATTCAGAACCTAACCGAGTTATACACGTCAGCCACGCCTCTTTACCTGTGTGCGTGTCCTCCTTCCCCCTCCCGGTTCCCCTTTTATCAACATGTTGTGTTTTCAATGCTTTAATTTTCCTGTTTTCGGTGTCTTTCTTCCCCCCTTTCCCCCTGTTGGCAGTGGTGAATCCCAAATACCACTTACAAACAAGGCACTTTGTCTCTTCCATTCGTCGCATCGATGCTGTATCCGTACACTGTTGCATGCAAAGGGATCAAGTAAAACGCTGTCTGTAATTACATCCGTCCACCCTTCGGATCCATGGCATGTGGTCGCTGCTATGTGTACATAAAATTAATTAGGCTGTGTCTCTCCCGGGAGGGCCTTCTGGCACAGGAAGAACCCGCTCGCGTTATCTAGATAGTTCTCTTTCACAAGTGTCGATGATTGGTTGTTCGCTCTCAGGATTCCTCACTTGGTGGGCAATCATCACATCCATGGCACGAAATCAGATCGTGAAAGAGTGTGCATCGAAGAGCAGCCTAGACGACAGAGAAACAAGGAAAGAAGGAAAGAAGATATATGTCATAGCGTTCATAGCAGGTGTCCTCATATACCAAAAAAAAAAAACATATCCTGAGGCAAAAATGAAGCAAGTCCCAGATGTCTTGAAACATTGTCTTTATGATATCCTCTACGTTATCTGTGGTGCTGCTCGCTCTGATGTGACGTCCCTCGGCCCCATCGTCGGCGTTGGTGTTGACGTGGGCGTCGACGTTGCTGTCACCGTTCCGTCGATTAAAATCGTCGGTATCCCTAAACGTATCCCAAGCAACCACAAAAAAAGGTCACCCGAGTTCAACACCAAAAAAGACCAGCGGACGGAACGCACCTCGTGCCGAGACTGTGGCAGCGTGCGCCTCTGCGCGCGCCCGAAGAAATGCCCGGCGGAGGGAGATCATCCGCAGCTGTGACCGCACCTTGTCCAGCCCAACGAGATTCTCGACCAGCTCGAGCGTCTTCTCTCTCCCCTCGAGTTCTTTCAGTCTGTCCCGATACCGCAACGTAAGCAAGTGACAGGGAGCATGACACAAGGAGAGGTCAGCGATGAGAGGGCTCACCCTAGCGCTTCCCGGTCGTCGATCAGCTTGTGATGCGCAAGTAGCACGAGCATGTCCGTGAACGAGATCCCCTCCTTTTCGCCCTGATGGTGGTGTCGATGATACATTGCGTTCGCCTCGTGATAGATGCGCATGTACGCCGCTCGTCGTTTCCGGATAGCTCCAAAATCGATCTTGTCGAGCAGCTTGTTCAGCTTGCGGACGCGGACCCCGTTCGTCCCCTTTTGCGAGGACGCTTCGGCTCGACAAGTAGCCAGGATGGATGTGACAGAGTACTCGGGCGGGTAAACGCGGACTTCAAAAACCCCATCGAGTTTCTGGGGGTACCCAGCGATTTGAGCGATCGAGTTTCATCCAAACGGGGAGGATAAGGAACGGGATATGACGTACTGCAAGGAACGGGACAAGATTGGGACGCTCCAACAGGCCGCTGTTTGGGTCCGAAAACTGTGCCCACGCCTTCTTGAAGGCACGTACTTCTTGACGTGTGATGGATCTGAGGATCCCCCCTGTGGACTGGAAAACGTACGAAAAACTCTGCACAATCACACCAGTAAATATGTTAACAAAGATATACTGCGAAAAGAGAAAATGCGTCAGTCATACTTATGTTTACGAAGATTCCTTACCATGCTGAGTAAGTTCCATGCGATGAACATCGAGAACGCCCAAATGGTGCTACCACAGTCCGTCTGATAAATACCGTAGGAAACCTGTGTACAGCGCGGGTACGCTAGGGCACTGATGAAAGGATATTGCGTCATTGGACTATGAGACAGAGAATAACGTACTAGTCATGCATAAACTGATTCCAGCCCTCCCTACAAGCGACGTGGGTATCTCTTTCTGATCGCCGAAACAGAACCGCACTTACCCGGTACTCATGAAAGCCAGCATGAGCAGCGCCGATCCCATAGTCTGATAATTTTGGTAGTTGTTCTCTCCCGAGTACCACTTTGTCAGCCCAAACACTTCCATGTACATGATCGCGAAGAACAGAAAGAATGTGAGCCACAAAGCGAGCAGGTTCAGGATCACCGGTAGACTGGCACTGTGAACCAGGGGAAAGGGCCCGTCGTAAGAGCGCTTCGAGAGAAGGGAACGATATGAACACCTACGTCCCGGTTTTGAAGAGCTGATTCAGAGAATCCACTCTTTGAACAAGTTTGAACGCAATGCTGACCAGAAAGAGTTTCTGCAAAAGCTGGACGCCAAAGTCGTCTGGATAGAAATGCGCGACGACGGTCATCGTGAAGCTTCCGGACGCCACGACGACGTCAAAGAGGTTCCATCCGTTAGCGTGGAAGGAATGCCACCCGAGCCCGTATAGCCGAATAATTGTATCTACCACGTAGGTTAGGGTGATCAGTAGTGAAAATATATCTGAAACGGTGCTCCTCAGCGATGGGTCGTGGTCGGAAATTCGCAAGCCTCTTACTGTGCCAGTCGACAGTAGTTTGCGCTGATACTGCCTCGGTCCTGCACGAGTATCGTCAGTGCGAGGAACAGACGAATGCCAGGAAAAACGGACATTAACACGACTATCTGGATTATGAACAACACAGTCATCATCCTCGACCACCATCCGTGCTTGTGAATGGCACGGTCGTAGCACCAAGCTCGTACCAGCGAGGTGGGCCGAACTTTGGGTCTCTTGGATGGCTTCAGTCGTTTGATCAGCTTTTGCAAGTCGATCCACTCTCGCTGGGCTTCCGTGACGACCGCAGACCCAGTCCGCAATGTGAAATTTCGAATGATGATGCTCCACTTGGATTTAGCTTGGAGGACATACCACGTGGAAACTGCTCAAAGGATGACTCTCACCTGACGAACACGGTCAAGATCACGACCCCTCCAAGCAGATTGTATATCACGAAAAATATCGCGTTGGCCTGGGATGCGTTGGTCTGCGGTTGCTGCCCTTCACCGGTGATGCTCATTGCGACGGACATGACGTCGATCCATCCCTCCAGCGACACGATCTCAAAGAGGATGAGCATGGAGGCCGCAAAGTTGTCAAACGAAAACTTGGTAGACGGCGCTGGGTTATCCCACGCACGCGGTACGAGGAACCCAAAGTTATTCCCGTAGATCGTGTTTACGTATTCGTTGGTGCAATCGCCCATGCCTTGGACGCTTGTGTCGTTGCATTCGTTCATCAGCCCGGCAAAGATGTTCGTGCCCCAAACACTGAAAGGGATAAGATAGAGCACAGCAAGAACGGCAGCGTCGAGTATCCGTGTGAAGCCAGACAAGATCAAATGCTCAAACGTGCTCCGCATCTTCTCGATCAAGGTCATGAACCGGAGAGCCTCTAATGCTTTCAAGGCACTAATAAGCCGGCTGAGACCGCCAACGAAAATCAGCGTAAAGGTGACGTTCACAAGGACCCCAGCCATGATGACGAAGTCAAGGACATTCCAGATACTCCGAACATAAGCGTTTGGGGTGAAGAAAAGACCATCTGCGATGATCTTGATCAAGAATTCGACGACGAGAATGAGAGCAAAGGTTGCTTCCACAACGTTGAACCAAGCATATCTCATAGGACCATGTTGCAGGTAGTAGTTGCGCCGGTAGAGGGGAGTGGCGATCGCTTCTGTGACAACACTAGAAAGAACAGCCAAGAAGATGGCGAGCTGAAAGAATGTGTAGGCAACATCCGAGGGTGGCGCGCCAAATATCCGTTCTCCGCTACTTGGACGAACGATCTTCTGGCAAAGTCGGCGAAGGGGATTCGTTTGAGAGAAAACCCAAAATGTCCTGTCAAACGAGGGATACTTCCGAATCAAGTCCATAGTCTGAGTTCTGCGGACGTCGTTGGCGTGCCTGGACACAGCCGGGTCTCTTCTCAGGCTTGCCAGAATATCACTAAGTAGGTCGCGGTAAGAAAAGTGTGATCACGAATTGACGAATCGCTCCTCACAAATATCGATCAGTCTCGTGCTCAACCGGGTCTTCTGGCCCTCTTGACTCGGAACGCACCTGGTGCAGCTCGAGAAGTGGAATGTCCTCTGTTGTCTCACTTCCAGTGAAGAGCTCACGGAGCAGGCCGACCGAATTTTGTTGTAGATGACGGGACCTGCCACTAATACTGGCCAGAGCACGTCTCTAGATAAAGGAGCATCAAATAGCCAAGGTAATAAAGATCGCGGCACCCAGAACCCACCTTGCTTTGCGTGTTATGTATAGGAAGTGGGTCACGTTGGACCGACGCTTCTGCCCTCCCTGGGATAGGTACGGAAGACTCGTTTTCGGCGCTCACTGTCGTGGGTTTTGCCTTGAGCCATAGATAAGGGTTGAACTTGTTGGCCCATCGACTGCTAGCGGTCTCTTGCTGCTTTGAATAATCGGATGCCTGTATTCCCCTCTTGGCCTCTTCGGCCACACTAAAGTTCTCGTTGATGACGGCAATGAACATTTGCATCACGATGACTAGTATCGAACCACCATCGTCGGGTCAATGACAGAACACGTACGAGCGCACTCACAGTTCGCAAAGAGCAGCCAGCAAGACAGAAACGTGCACACGATGACCACTTGACCAAGGCTCAACTCTGCGTCCGTTGCGTTGTACAACACCGTGGTCCAGTTCTCCGAAGAAAATATCTGGTACACGGCCAAAAAGGAGTTGAACAGTTGGCCAAAATTCATTGTGACCGTCCCCGCCATGTCTCCCTGAATGAGTTGAATGCCGACCAATGCAGCAAGGAAATTAATGAGCATCAGGAACAAGGTCATGTTCGCCAGACCATACATGTTCCCAAATACGGTGAGCTAGCATAGCACGAGTGAACAAGCTAAAAATATTATAGCGCGAAACACCAGACATACCATCAAAGGCTTCATCCGTGGTATCACCAGTATCACGCGGTAAAACCTCGCCAGCTGAAAGATCGTCAACCATGGATAGATACTTGAATTGTGGATGGCAGGGATTTGTATGATGCTAGATCCAATAGCGAAGATCAAGTCCAATATGTTATTTGTGTGGTGGAAAAATCTCCTCCATGCAGGCAGCTCGGCGGCGAAACGAACAATGATCTCAACGTCAAAGGCAATGGTGATGATACGTTCTGTATTGTCGATGACGTATTGATGCACGGCGCTCATATCTGCGGTCGCGGTAGCCTGTACCACGAGGGAGACGAAGGCCAGAAATACCCAGAACCAACGGGTGTACGACCACCAGACTTTGAGGCGATTTTGACCGACATGGCTCCCGGCGACAACGTTCCAGCCTTCCTCAGGTTCTTCTACAACATGCCCAAGTCTACGAGTCAAATAAGGGTGGGTCTCTGAGTACACGAAGTCGCAGACGTACGGTGCTGCCCCAAATGCACTTCTTTTAGTACCAGAACGGATTGCAGAGAACGTGTTGGTGATTACGGCAACCAATAGGTTGAACAGCCAAAAATTCAGTACCAGGACACCGAAAATGAAAAACATAGAGGCAACAAGGTATTCAGACGCCATAATCTGATACATGACCTGGGACCACTGGGAGGGTCGTACGAGTATCCCCAAAGTTAGGCACGACCAGAGTTTGAACAAAGAGGGACTTACAGTATTCACTGAAGCAAGTACAACTATCTGCAAGGTCGCATAGTACACGGTGTCAAAGCTCTCCACGCCGCCAAATGGGTTTTGTCCTTCCTGCGTGTCGTTAATAACGATACAGGAAAAGACGATAGGTCAAATCACCTGACAGACTTGCCCCAATGGACAGATGAACCCTTTTACAACGGTTGCAGGCGTACCGTCCAGTTGCAAATAAGGGGAAGGAGCCAATGTCGTTCCGTTGATGTGTCCTCCACAAAGCTGCGATAACTGCGTGGCGTTCTCCCCCAGCACAGGTAAAAGATGGCAGCTCCGACGCAGGGATCCCTTGAATGACTGTACACCAATAACTCTAACCAATCACAGATAGGTGAACTCATCCCATTGTGTGACAGAAGACTTACGAGAACAATACCAGAGCAAAAATGATAAAGTACATCACGTTTGCCAATAACGAGCGGGCCATTTTAAGGGAACGCATGATTGTCTGAGTCGGCAATAGTAAGAAACGTATGACAAGGCAAAGATGTCACTCACAGCAGTACCATTCGTGATACCCAACAACCTTGCTGTCCTCAGGACACTCAGTGCTCTAAATATCCCGATATGGTGGGTTCCTCGCTCGAGGCCCAGAGTTGCCAATACAAATGATACCCAAAACCCGATCACCGCAACAAAGTCAACCCTACCCCAGCTTTGACGCAGGTACGGTATATTTCGCACTGTCTTGCTCCGCACCAGTTGTACGTCGAGTCTGAATGGGAGAGAAACCAGCGCGTCGGGATCGGACTCAGGAATGTCGGACTTCATGGCACGAGATAGAAACGTGGGCGGAAGTTCTGGGTCTTCTGAATCATTTTCGCCGGGTTGCAATGTGGAGGATGCAGGCACGCGAGTCGGCACTCGTGAAAACGAAGATGGGCGTGCATGCGAAGACAGGGAGAACGGTTTTGTCAGGTTGTTGTACATTCTGCGCAACGTCAGCCCGCGCGCCAACGAACCGGATCGCATTACAGGAGCGTCGATGTTACCGCTTGATGCTGCTTTTGTGGACATGGTGCGGCGCAACTTGGAGAATGAGAGTGAGAACAGAGATGAAGTCGGCACCTCTGGGTCCAGAAGTAAGCCAGAAACACATATCCGACCCAACGCTTCAACACTGCCACTAATTAGCTAGAACGCCGACTGTTCAATGGAGCACATACGTGAACAGTACGAAGAGAGTGAAGAGGACAAAGTCTTCCCAGGCATGGAAGTAACCAGACACGGTGATTGGAACCTGATCAGAAGGCAGCAACAAGCTTCGTGAAGCTTGCACCACCAATGCAACTGCGTTGACGATGATCAAGACGAGTACTATCGGCTCGGTGTACCTGGTATTCATCTCAGTGAATGGAGACCCGGCCTGAAACACGCATACGGATGGATGAGCAAACTGTACAGCCGCGAGCGAAGAGGATTCGTCGGTCCCAAGAATCCAAGCGCCCGCCCTCGCAGAGGCATGGATTGATGACGAATATCCCTCTCTCCGATGCTGCGTCGCGTCGTCTCTTCTACGCCTTCCGAGGCCGAATCTGAATCGGAGTCCTCGCTGCCGTCTCGTAACCGAACAGAGGACCTGTGCCCGCGAACGTTTGCGACGCGCTGCGAGGCGTGGCGGAAAACCCTTTTGATGACGGTCTCCGTGCGCTGTAGAGCCGACAACGTTGAATATCGTCGGCTCGGCTGCGCCTCGAGGCCAGCAACGCGTTCCGAGTCCACGAGCAAGTCCGTCGACAAATAAGCATGTCCATCCAGTTTCTGCTGGGCCAGCCTCGTGAGACGCGTCTCGTCCGACTCGTCCTCCCCGGCCGTGTCTGAATCTGAATCGTCCGATGTCGAGTGCGAGGGGGACAAATCCTTTCGTGCGGGACGCTCAACCGAAGAAGGGGACAAGTCTTCCTCGACCACTGCTCGATGGGATGGGCCTGCGAGTGGCTCCGGGGAGGCTGAAAGGTCGAGACGTGGAGGGTCGTGGCCGCTTTCGGGATTGCTCCAACTGAGGCGCCTGCGAGTGTACGCTCGAGCACCAGCCTCCTCGGATGGGTGTAGCGTGGGCGACGGAGGGACAACAGTGCCCAGCCCAGTCCCAGAGAGGTCCACCGCGGAAGAAGAACTGCTGGACGAATGCTTGACACCGACATTTGTGTCCATCGAAGGGTATCTCTGAGAAAAAGTGTCGAGGCGGTTACGAGAACGGCTAGAAACGCGCAGCGCATGGCGACGGTAACCCCACGACCGCGCCTGTCACTTTCAAGAGTTGCTCCGAAACTTGCAGGGCTGCCGTGAAGTGGGGGCGCTGGGAGACTCGTGGTCCGACGGGGTGGTCGCCTTGAAACTTGCGTGGATCCGGGGTCATTATCGGGTTCAACTTGTACCCTCATCATGGCGTATCACGACGACAGTGGCGATCTCTCCCTCGACGCCGTGTTCACAGCGAGTCTCACCACCATCCGAGGGTCATCCCAGCCCTGACATACCGGCAGGAACCGCCCCGTCCCCCTACCCCAGATCCTACCTTGTGCATCTATTCACGTGGCCCTGGCGAGACCGACGTCACCATCAGACTCGTTGGCTCCCACCCTCTCTGGGGGCACCACCTGTGAGAGTCCATACGTATTGACGCCGACACATGGACAACTAAGTCGTCTTCGGTTGCCTGGCAGGTGGAATGCAGCGATCGCCTTGGCTTCATATCTCGACTCGCACAAAGAGCTGGTTCACGGAAAGTGCGTCCTGGAGTTCGGAGCAGGCGGTGGCTTGCCCGGCATCATCGCCGCACAAAATGGCGCGATAAAAGTGCGTGAATACACACCGCCTCGGAATCCGAGCATGATCAAACTAATGCTGTAGGTCGTCCTGACAGACTACCCTGACACATCCCTGATCGAAAACCTTGCCCACAATGTGCTGCAGAACACGAGCGGGGATCAGAGGAATCAGGTCACAACGCAAGTTCGTGCCTCTGTTCTCCGTATCCAAACACTGTCCGACGATGTCCCACTTTCAGGGCTACATCTGGGGGAAGCCTGTCGACAGCCTCATCGCTGCCCTGCCCCAAGACCGAAAGTCATCGTCGAAGAAATTCGACTTGATCATCCTCTCCGATCTCATATTCAACCACTCTCAGGTAAACGTCGACCTTTCTGTACCTATCGCCCGCATGCCAATGCCCACACCACTCAGCACGACGCACTGCTTTCCTCCTGCGAGCTTTGCCTCACGCACACACCTGACCCATCTGATGCCACTGCATCGCTTTCCGACCCACCGCCATGTGTCCTCGTATTTTATACACACCACCGCCCACATCTCGCTCACCGTGACCTCGAATTTTTCTCGGTGGCTCGTCACAGAGGTTGGACCTGTGAGGAAATTTACACGAAAAAGTTTCCAGTGAGTCCCGGTCGTTTGATAGCGATCTTGCAGCACGCTAAATTATTCCTAGCCCATGTTCACAAACGATTCTAGAGACGTGGACGTTCGTTCCACAGTCCACGGGTGGAGAATGGTGCGAACGTGAAGCGAACCCCCAAACCATCACGCAAAATAGATCTCTGTATAGAACTATCATTTGCCGGGACGTTCAGTCGTTGTCATACACGTTGATGATACAATGAAAAAACCAATAGTGTTCATGATCAAAAGAACAGGAAACGCACACACCAGAGGGTGCAAACTAGAGAGTACGTGCGTCGCAAAAATGAGAATCTAATGTCGATGGCCCCCTCTCCTTTCCCCCTATCTGGCTCAATACAACCCGACTTTTGAGAGGTAAGCTCGTACATCCTTTTTCTTCATGGCAGCAAACCCTCGCGGTGGGGCTCTTGAACAGCCGACCAATCATCACTGTTTACTAGACTCCGTCGGCGGGACATACTCCGTATACGCAGGTGCAGGGGGCTCTGCCACTTGGCTGCCCGGCTTTTGATCCACGGGGGCCTCTGTCGCTTCCGGGGCCTTACCAGACGGATAGTCTCCTGAAGGTGGCGGCGGGGGCGGGCCCGTCGGTTGTGGTTGTGCTGACGGCGGCGGCGGCGGTGGTGGCGGAACCTGCCCAGAGCCGTACGAGGCCGTGACCGGTCCTGCGGAAGACCGTGGCGTGCGAGGATGGTATTCGCCCATCCCCACGTCTACCCGCGCAGCAGGGGGCGTGAGCAACAACCATGCAAGTGACGAGCAGACGGCGGGGGGGCTCACAGATCCAGTTACCGTAACCGTACTGTTCGTTGGCCTCGGATCGTTTGAGGACGAGCCAAAAGGCGTGCTGGTACGCATGGGCGTGGTTATATCACTTGTCGTTTGGGTGGAACGAAACAGCTCACAATGCATCCAGGCAGGAATCCTATGCTGTTAGAGCAGTCAAATGTCCAGAATGATCAGGTCAGACTGGAGCGACGCACAGGGTCAACAGGATGTTAAGACAAAGGTCACCTCCACACCCTGTGAGGAACGCAACGGCCGCAGGAGGGAAGATGAATGCGGTCTGGGATGTGGTGAGGATGAGGCCTCATAGCTTCGGCCTCTCCAAGGAAACTTACACACAAGAGCACAAACGCGTCTGCTTCGCCGGCCATGGTGAATGTGTTTTGGAGAGGAGCGTTTTCAAGAGGAGAGTGATGTCATTCTACGACATATCCATATTTGGGAGGCAGATCGTAAGTAATGTAAAACAGCATGACAATGAGAAAAAGAAAACAGTCGTAAGCTATTTACAAAGCCACGACCAACCTCTCGGACCGACGAATCCGCATTAAATAGAAAAGAAGGGCTGGTCTGCATTTTGCGGTTCCTGGTGCTGCTGCACCGCAAACGGATTGTTTGCGCCGACCCCAGTCTTCTGCGCAGCAACACGACCAGCCGGCGTCTGACCGTACCGCAGCGTACCAACATTTCCAAATGTATCCTGCCCATCATCGCGGTTTGCGAACAAGTCGGCGAGGTGGGCATGTTCTTGGTCTGTGCGTGTCGCCCCTCTTCCTACGCCACTCGAGTACGAAGGACCCTCTGGCTTCGACGCTGCAGGGCTCGACGACGACGACGGTGGTGCAGGTGAAGGCGTGGAGGAATACGAGGGCGCTGCCGAGTTTGCATACGTCCCCTGGAGGTTGAATGACGGGCCCAGTCCAGTTCCATTCGCCGGAGAGGGCGACGTGTGTGGCACAGGTGATGGCGAGAGGCCGAGCGCGAACGGGTTGTTGGAGCTGCAAGTGATGGCATCAATGGCAAGTGCAGCATACGGAGCGAGATCGGACACACCCAAAGCCGGTAGGCTGAGCAAACAACTGCTGTGCTTGCTGCTGCTGCTGTGCCTGCAGAGCCTGCTGTTGACGAAGCCATTCCTCCTGCTGCTTCTGCTGTTGTTGTTGTGCCTGCAGAGCCTGTTGCTGACGAAGCCATTCTTCTTGCTGCTGCTGCTGCTGTTGTTGTTGTTGCTGTTGCTGTAATGCCTGTGCTTGCTGGTGTAATGCTTGTGCTTGTTGCTGAGCTTGCAGCTCCTGCTGCTGACGCAGCCACTCTTGCTGCTGTCTCAGATATTCTGCCTATGGTCAAACGAGCACATTAAACCAAAGTCGCCAGTGTGACAAGATACTTCACCTGCATCGCTTCCTGTTGTGCCTGCTGTTGATAGGGATTAAAGGACGTGAACTGGGGCTGCATCGTGAGCTGAGGTTGAACGGTGAACTGGGGTTGGAGACCGGTCGCGTACGACGCAGAATCGACAAACGGAAAAGGATTGTTTGAACCATTGGCGGAAGGTGCAGATCTATATCATCACCGACATGTTCAAAAAGCGGGACAGACTTCCAGACGGAACGACGTACATCTGCGCTTGATCGTCGAACAACGAGGCAGCGTTCGAATCCTGGATGGCCTTGTTTCGTTTGGCCTCTTCTTCCTCGCTGAGTCGGATGGCACGTTGAAGGTCATTTTCCTCCGACAGTCGGGCCTGCTCCTCCGCATGTGTCTGCTTGGATGCCTCAATGGCGCGCTTGAGCTCCTCCTCGTCTCGGTCCGTTGGCGGGTTTCTCCTTGGAGGCACCACATGAGGCCTTCTCCCAAACCCATCGTCTTCGTCCTCCATTCCCGGGCCGCCTCTTATCATGCGATCGCGCATGGAAGCCCGGTTCCGCCGCTCCTCCCGTAGACGGCCGGGATCGCTAAGAAGATTGGAGATGTCCTTTGCCTTTTGCCGCACGTTGGCACCACAGTCCTTGCCGTCCTCGTCCACATACTGGAATTCCTTGAGTGTCTTGATGATATAAAGGTTATCCTTGAAGTAGAGCACGACGTTCTCCGAGCCGGCGTGCAAGAGATAATCGAGCACGGTGAGCGACTGCCAAGCATTTTCAGCCCCCACCCGGCACCAAACAAAATGACGACACAAAACAAGTCGGAAGCGAGAAAGTGGGCCAACACTCGCCTTGAACACATGCCTCCAGTTCTTCCCCTTGTCGTTCAGTCGCTTATCGAGCATCTCCATGATTTCAACGAAATCGTTCCTGAGTGTGGGAATGCATCAACGACGACGAGCCGCGTGCCCAGCGCCGACGACAGGAGGGAGGAGTGTGAGGCGAACACGCACTGGTTGTAGCTCAGTTGCGCAATCTCGTTCATCTGGGTACCCGAGGGTCCCCACGGATCGTTGGAAGTGGCATCCCGGACCTTGGCTTGCGTATCCGAATAGCCTTTGGTGTAGTTCTTGGCAACCCGCAATGCGCCCTTGCCAAAGTGCTGCAGCGACATCGCAGACTGTTCCAAGATGGAACACGCTGGAGTGTTTTGAGGATTGAGCAGGAGGGTGGGTGGAGGAGGAGGAGAGGGTATTCTCCCTGGACGCTGTGTTATCGAGATGCGTTGCAAACGGAGCTGGGTGTGTTTTGCCGAAAGGATTATCGGCTCAGACACATCACAGCACACACCGCTGCGGGTCTAGAGCTGCATCATGGAAGCGCACTGATACAGTAATTCTGTCACGCCGATGGTGAAGCGGTTATCATGCTTGCCTTCCAAGCAAGCGGCAGGGGTTCGACTCCCCTTCGGCGTATGATCCTTTTTATCTCTCATTGCTGCCGTCTTTCATCGGGTAGAATGACAGACGTCGAGCGCCCCAGTCTGATCGCTCAGGCCTCTTCCAAGCGGGGATCTTTCAAAACACGTTTCAAAACCCACTGTCAAGGGGTCGCTGTCGGTCAAAAAGTCTGCGCACAATCGGTACCTCAAACCTGTTCGCGCTTTCGTACACGTCTGGAGCAACAAGGTACGTATGCAACACAGAAACCCACCATCCACGCCCCCACCGCCTCCGACTGCCTATTCACGACCCGTCATTATGCTACTGGCCGATTCCCCTCCGATATGTGTCGGACTCTCGCCGTGCCTGGTGTGTGCGTGCGTGCGACCCAGTCCCACCCCTGCCAGGGGTCGGAATGAGTCCTGGACAACCACAAGCTTATGGCACTTTCCTTGATGCCGTCGGTCGACTTCCGGGTCCGCGCGCGGGTCATTCAAACCTGCAATCATTGGGTCCATCCTCGCGATTCGTAAGCGATGTCTTGGCCGACTGCAGGAGGGCGCAATTGCATGCCAGATACCCAGCCACGCGCCACACACCCTCCGAATGGGTAGATGTCGTCCGTTGATCGCTACTGTAATGTAGGGAGCGTCACCGTTTACCTTGTCGGGATTCATTGCTTCTCAGGACTGCCTTTCCTCTCCAGCCCCGGTTCTCGTCGCTTTCCCTGGCTCGAGTGCGTTCCAACGTGGAGCTGGTGCGGCAGTTCGACGTGTACCTCGAGAACCTCTTCCACCATAAACTCGCCACGACACTCAGGCTCAAGAGCGGTTGCGTGTCCGGGTCAAGACCATGGGCTGCTGTCCAGGAGCCGATGGATCGGCGGAACCTTTTCACACTATCAGTGCATAGGCGCAAGTCAGGCTGGCTGATGTCCAAGTCCATGTGTCCCGGTTCACATATCACACATAGTTCGCCAACACCAAGTATGGGCCGGATGAAGATGGAAGTGGGGGACCGACTGTAAATGGTAGGCACGGCAAGGGGGACCCCGCAAACTTGGGGGCCGTCTCTCTTGTCCACTCCCGGTAGTGTGTCCTACGGATTCAAAATACGGGTCTGTTGGCATGCGATCCCTATCTTCGCTCATGAATGCGGTGATCGCATAGTGATGGCCATTGATGCTGGTGTCATGCCAGGGGTATAGTCTCCGAGTGTCCTGCTGATGGCTTCCTTCCACAAGGATTCCCTGTTCTACTGTGCAGACAGCACGCATGAGGCTCCCAAAGGACTCGTGATCCATGTATATGAGGTGGAGAGTCTTGCAGCTGTTGAGGAACTGAGAAAAGGTGGGATGGAGCAGTTACAGGTACAGTTGAATTGCTTGTAATGTATATGGCAATAGTGTATACTTTTTGTAGTGTATAGCCTTCCAATGAGTTGCTCAGGCTCCCATTGTGGTATGTAGGTAATATACAAAAATATCTGTAATTGTGTACTGTATGGGTCTTGCAACTACAGTATACACTATGACAGTTGGCTATTCAATGATGGAGCACAGGGAATGGAGACTCAGTGACAGCACAGGAAGTGGAGTAATGCCACTGGCATAGAGTCAACCTTTTTTCTTTTTTTTGAGCCCTCAAGTTCCACCATGGTGAAAGTTGCTCCAAAGCATCAGCTGTGTGGCCCATGCCTAAATGCTTTACCATACCAACAACTGAGGCCAGGACATTTGAGGATGATGTGGAAATCATACAGGAGGTTTGTTGACATGAGGTGGTTCAAGGCAGACAGGTGATTGAGCTGGATCATTATGATTCTGAGTCAGACAATGAAGATGACAAGAATGAGCAAATCATAACAACCACTGAGTTACATATTGTCATATCCCTAAGTTCAACTCCGGTGCTCTGGACTAACTCCATCGAACTCTGCTTCCAGACTTGTCTTTCTGTTCCTCTTGTCTCTGTTTTCTCCTTTTGTGTTTTCTCCATTTTACTTTGACATCACATGTAGAACTCTCCCGTTGCTGTGCTCGCTACACGAAGCACAGCTTGGGCTTTCGTGTCTCTGGAGTATAACTCTGAGGGTTTATGCTTACTGATCACTTACCAATCTACATTTCTCCGTTAGTAATTTGCTTCCGTCCTCCATATATAAAGCCTGGTCTCTCTGATGTAATACCTCAGTTTGAATATCACCTAAGTGTTACGCGAACGCGCAGAACCTAACTGTCGAGTGCACACTCAACAAGTGGTGCGAGACTATTGATGGGAAGGGGATTGTTACGCTTGGCACGGGTAGCGTCAAGCGTAGACTCAGAAGCCTGGTTGTTGGTTCAATGATTCGAGGGGAAACCGCAAGGACGAGAGTCGCTTAGCGGGTCTAGGTGATCTTCCTAGGAGCGGCGCTCGCTAGGTGGGCAAGGAGGTCCGAGGTAATGAGGCTAGAATTGAGTAAGACTAGCTTAGGGAATACAGGCCTAAGTACTCGGGTTATATACATGAACGAAGCGTGCACAGACCAAGCAGTGCAGATAGGCTATCCGAGATAAGGAGTCATAGGTGATGAGTCAATGAGAAAAAGAAGTGATGAATGACGAAGCATGAGTAATCAAGAATGAGTCAGTGAGAAAAAGAAGCGAATCGTGGAATGGAAGAGAAGTCCCGTGTGTAAGACACGATGACTCAAGAGAAATGGCGTCCGTATGGCACACAATGTGATCGGGTGAAGGTGTAAAGAAAAATGATGAAGCGAGTGAAGAAAGAGGAATCGTAACAACGTCTACCCTAGATCATGTACAGCTATGCCTAGGTATTTACACGCGCCCTGTACTTGTAGTTTCTCCAGTTAGTTCTGCACAATACACGTGTAGTTTCTACCTGTCCACGAGTCCTTGCGAGGATAGTGAGATCCCTTTCTCCTCAATAATCTCGCACCACTTGTTGAGAGTGTGTTCGACAGTTAGGTTCTGCGCATTCGCGTAACAGCGTAGTCTCTACCTGTCCACAAGTCCTTGTGAGGATAGTGAGATCCCTTTCCCTCCAATAGTCTCGCACCACTTGTTGAGTGTGCGCTCGACAGTTAGGTTCTACGCGTTCGCGTAACACCTATCACTAGGGCCCTCACCTGCCCTTTTCCATGCCTATTTGTGTCCATCTGACCCCAGGTGATTGATTTTGGTCTCATCAGACCATACTACCTTCTTCCAGTCCTCTATAGTCCAGTCCTTATGAGCATAGGCAAAATCCAAATGAACTTTGTGATGCCTAGCAGAAAGAATAGGGTGTTTAGACTTGACTATAGCTTTCATACCAGCTTTCTTCAAGTGGAGGCAGACAGTACTGGTAGAGAGAGGTTGGTTGATGATGTTGGTAGATGATCTGGTCACTTGGACAGCATTTTCAGCCTTTCTAGAAGTGATAAGATGTTGAGCATGATGAATATTGATAGAAGAAAGCTTGGAGGGATGACCTCCAACAGCTTTAAAAAGGCCAGAATGCTCTTTGGAATGAAGTTTGGATATGGCAGAAGGGCTGACACCAGTTTGCTTGGCAATGGCTTTACCAGAATGGCTAGAATCAAGCAAAGAGAGGATGGTCTTTCTTTGAGTAAGGGAAAGAGATCTGACCATGATGATGGTTGTGAAACAAGAAGTGTGGGAACTGTTTCAAACTCAGACATATTGTTGACATGTATATATT